>BQNB010015401.1:4190-73336 GCA_026074375.1 Tanacetum coccineum
TTTTTAAGTCGCGTTTTTACGTTCCCGTTTTAGGTTTTAACTTAAATTGCTTTCGTTTTAGGGTTTCCTTTATTCGTTTTTGCATGTTACTAGTAGATTTAGACTCCAAAACCCCAATTTGTTATTATTCAAGCATAATTCACAAACTGATTCTCGATTTTCTATTCACGCCTCGTCGGGAAACGACCCAGGAGATTTTAGATTTTACTTTGGTCAAAAGTAATTTTTTTGAATCTTTTGGAATACGTATACTATATTATATATTTGATATATTACCCGTAAAAAGGTGGTTATCATTTTGGAGCCACTGCCGGGGAGGCCGTGAGACGATTATCGAGTTGAAGTTTGTTGTGCCTTGAAGACCCTTCCTCGTGAAGTTATTTTCTTATAAAAATACAAAAATATTTTATTTTCTCGATTTTTGTGAATATATTATCAAATAATCATAAATACTTTTCCTAAAGTATTTAAAAACAACAAAAGATTTAAAACTTGCCTTTGTGTCACTTGTGAGGTACGGCTCACCTTTAATTGATTAACAAACTATAAAAGGGGTATAAGGAGGGTCGTTCCGACGAACTACGACCCGAAAGGAGAAGGTTTTTAATAGCTTCACGCTTTCCTGCTCCTCCACTACTTTGTGCGTTTTTCTTTTAGAGAGCTACCGTGAAACAAGTTGATTATTGGTTTAAGTTATTCGATCTCGTTTTGTCCTCTAATAAAATGTGTTGCTTAAAAAACTCAAAAAATCCAAAAATAATCCCCTTTAACCTCTTTGATATTTAATTATTTTTCTTATCCTCTATTTGTTTAAATCTAATGTCGACATTCGAGCCACGTGAATGTTTTTGGTGTGGGGGTCCAATATACGGTATCGTTTGTCAACAATGTAATTGCGAAAGGTGTGGAGATAAACTTCAAAATGAATCTTGTTCGACATGCAATTCTGGAGCTGGAAATTCATTTGCTTATGATCCAAATTTAAATTCTTTTGACGATTCTTAAAATTTTTTCGACTACCCCACACACTATGAACCAATCTTGTGTGATGTTTGCGGTAACGATGCTCGTTATGGTCACTATTGTACACCACAAGTTCCCAACCCGGAACCATGCTACAATCAAAACTTTGATGAGTTCCCACAAACTGCACCAAGTTTTCAACAACAAAGTCTTTGTTGTGAAAATTGCGGGGGTCCTCATGCGACTTTTGAATGTCAACCAATGAATCAAAATTTTCATGATTCCAATTCTTCTAGTTTTGACCAAATTCAACCCCGCAATTTCATGTCATTCATCAACCCCCTCAAGAAACAAGTGAGAAGATTTTGCATGCTAAAGAAGACTTAATGATTTCTATTAAAACCTTTTTAAAGAAATTTAATCGTATTTCTTTTAGGGAAACACCAAAGGTTTTCATGCAAGTTTGGGACAAATTTCTTGAAATTAAGCATGCTCAATCCAAGGAGGTTCAAGAATTGCTTTACAAACTTCTTCAAGATTTGCAAAGTATAAATGAGGAGTTGGCAGAATATATTAATACTCCAAGTTAGAATTTGCCTACCTCATCTTATGATGATGACGGCAATGAGTATTCTTTTGCAACACAAGAATATCTCATGACATGTTCTACCGCAATCACACCCGATTCACCAAAAACGGACTCTCTCATCATGGTGGATAAGCATCTTGACATAATTCTGGAAACAGAATCAGACAAATTCATAAAGTCTAGTGTTGAGAACCTTGTCCAAAACCCAAGTGAGTCTGAGGATGAATGTGAGTGTGATGTGCCCGATGGAGATTATTCTCAAATGACAAATTCTACGACTTTCTCGAATCCTCTTTTTGATTCTGACGACAATTATACCTCTAGAGACAATGAGTCATTTTCTAATGAGGACGTTCCAAAGGAAATTTATTCGAATCCACTTTTTGATGAAGAAATCATTTCTTCTCCTAAGTCTGATTCTCTTCTCGAGGAGTTCTCTGGTGAACTCTCTCATATCAATTCAATTCCGCCAGGAATTAAGGAAGCCGACTTTGATCCTGAGGAAGAAATTCATCAAAGTAAGAATGTGTTGTATGATAATTCCGATGTTTCTGATGCTATAACCGAATCTTTCTCTCCATCTCCTATCCCCGTTGTGGATAGTGACTCTCTAATGGAGGAGATTGATTTATATCTTACTCTGGATGACTCGATGCCACCGAGCATTAAGAATGATGACTATGACTCTGAAGGGGATATCCTTTTCCTTGAAGAATTGCTTAGTAATGATTCCCCTTCACTTCCTAAAAATGAGTAATTTCATTTTGATATTCCATCATCCCCTCGTCCTCCTGCGAAACCACCGGATGATGATGAAATTGAGCCTGATACGGGAGTTTTGACTCATAAAGTGGTGGGTGATATATCCGAACATTATGTTCTTATGCCTAGACTTTTACCCACCCAACCCACCCTTGCTTCAAATGAAGAGAAATCTCCTCATCTCTTATCTCATCGGGTGTCACACCCCCAAAATATCAGAGTATAATGGCAACCGAGGGCATGTGACTTCATGATTATCATACTTCTAAGCAATACAGAACGACCTCTATATGAGATGTTTTAAGAAAATTGATCATTTGTATTAGGAAATAATAAATTGTTTAAACATTCAGCGGAAGCATAAAAACAGATAATACGACATTGTTTTAAATAGTACAAATGATCTTCAGATAACAGGAAATGACTGCAATGCATGAGACTTCATACAGCATCTTCGTTCTTAACACCTGAGAAAACATTGCTAAAGTGTCAACATAAAGTTGGTGAGTTCATAAGTTTATTTAAGCAGAAAATGTAGTGTTTATGAATCACAATATTTCATCCACATATGACAATATAACAGATACAAAGTCATATAAATTGCATTACTATTATCTAAGCTCATGACACCAAAGCGTTAACATATACCAACAATGATGAATTCCCTTGCAGGTGTCTAACCCAGGACACCCATAATCTGACTCAAATGAAACTGTGTTTGCTTGACTAATGTCAGTCTAAGACAAATAGGGGCGTCAATCCCGATAGATCTATCCATAACATTCGCGCTTACAAGTAATTAACGGTTCATGATAAGTCGGGCAGATAGCAACTTGGGTTAAATAGGGACTTAGACCAATCAGTAATGAGTATTTGTACTTGTATTCATACGTTTGAAATAAGCAATGTTCTAACCCCAAAAGATGATTTAAGACAGTAGAGTAGGGGCTATGAAAACTCACCTTGACAGTTAATCGTTGGAGATTGGTAACGGATTAAGGCACATCAAATAGCGACTCAGTCAAACACCTAAGTAATTATGACAATTCTGAGTTTACATTCTAAAACTTAATGTATGCAGTGAATTATGCACATGGTCAAGAGGCAGGGTCATTTATGAGGTAATGTTCTACGTTTCCAAAGTGTTAGCTAAATCGTTACTCTAGTGAACGGGGGGGGGGGGGGAACTCTTTTTTTTTTCTATTATAAACATCTATACAGAATCTATTAATATTATTATGTGTCACACTTATATTTACAGTTCGTATGATTTTATATCTAAGAATGTAAACAATATTTGTATGATGTTAAGTACATACATCTTCTGGTCGTGCTTGTTTGTTTATATCGTCATCGTTAATTAATTTGCTAGTTAGATTTTACTCGTCTAATAACCACTCCCCGTTAATGATTATAAATCTTTTTAGTTTTGGTACAAGGGTCAAAACTCTCGTTTTCATACATATATGCACTACCTTACTTCTATTTATTAGTATATATCATGAGTATGTGACAAGGTGTATCACATGCATCCTTTTTATAGCATTATGACATATAATTTGGCCTTATATTGCTTGGTTCTTTCTGTTTTCCTGCTCCTGACCACGACCCACTGTGGCTTGACAACCACAGTTCTGATGTTCTTGTTCTCATCCACGCAACCTATCACATTTGTATATATATGTTTCCTTTTTCATTATTACCATGTATACGTGTATGCAGATATAGATGTTTTTCAAAACTCATGGCCTTTCTCTTTTTCTGTTTGAGTTCGCACACAGAAGACAAGCCACAACAGTGGTCGTTGTCTCCCACACACGCCCTCCATGATAATATATGCATATAGGTTTCTTATTTCATCTTGTTATATATATATATATATATATATATATATGTGTGTGTGTGTGTGTGTGTGTATGCATGAGAAGCTCAGCACTTGCATGGTTCTTCCCCTTATTTTTCTTTTTGTTTTGAAAATTCGTGGACCCAACCAGTGGGTTTTACACTGTTGTGGGCGCATGTTCATCCTAACGCACTCCTTACTATCTATATTTATGTGTTCATGTTACTCGCAAGGTATTATCTTTATAAGGTTGGTTACTAGATGGATAAGAGGTCAAAACAAAAGGTGGTTGTGGTGTTCGTGGTTCCCTGGTCTGCCAAAATAACAGCGGTGTGCAGTGGGTAAGACCCACTGCGTTAACAGTGGAAGTTACCCACCGTTACCGTGCCTGAAGGTCATCGTGTAGGTCACAAGCTCATGGAGCTTTGGGTCGTAAATTAACGAGCACGTTGGCTCATCTCAGCTAGCTTCCCGCAGTGGCAAAGCCACACACGGCATGATCTCACGTCGAGTTGCATGACCCAGGCATAAGCCGAAACCATACCCAAGTTAATGTTCTATATTTCATGTATATGAGGCCTTGGGTTTTACTAGCGGTTAGTGACGCGTTTATGAAATGAAGTAATTCTTCTAAGGTTGATCATTTATTTCGAAATGGGTCGTTATTTTATGTATGAAGGTTTGCCATTTGTTCCCTACGTACATTATTTATTTCACGTATGCTTCGTTATCTTCGTTAATCACCTATATGTCTATTGTTATTTTACGCAAGTCATGACTAAAGTGTTCATACGTCTATATACTTATTAGGTACACTTTGGTTATAAGACGCGTGGATACTTTGCGAGTTCGAGGTTTGATAGACTACAAGTGAATGACATATAAAGGTTAGCTTGTGAGGACGACTTACCGAGGTCCTAAGCATGATGAAAGATGGCGAGAAAGAAGGATGGTGGTAAGATTGATCTCGGTTGCTATTTCTTCTAAAGCCAAAACCCACTTAGCTCTTGTACTCAACAAAAGCTTGATCTTTTACTTAGTGACTTTCAGATTTTTAGTTGTGATGAATTCGCTCATGAATGATTCTGATTTATACTCGTATTGTGATATGGGCTACTGAGGTGTTACATGTGAAGGGTCCTATATTACTATTGAATCATAGTAAATTTTCTTATACTGTTAGTCATGATGTATCCTTCCTAATACTGTTATAGAATCTCACTATTCTCTCATTTGAAATTGTATCTGGTTGATAGTGTACGTAGCATGTGATTGTTGAAACTTTTCAATTGGTAACAGTAATAGGGTAATATGTGTAAGAACTAGTGATGATGATGTTTGGCTATTTATTTTGACTTTCCTTCCATTATTGATTCTGATAAGATTTGTACATTTGAGTTTTCTTTTAGGAACGAACGTCAAATCGAATTTATTTACTTAGTAAAGTATAAATATTTGTTCCTTTTCATATTTTGTTTATTGAAGTGTGAATGAGTTCATAAATAATATAGTCGTGCAACTTTGTTTCGTGCGGCGTAAAAATAAAATATGATTTTTATTGTTACGCGATTCTCTAAAGTACCCCTTTTTGATCCGTAAATAAAGTGACGATTTATGCACGTTATTTTAAGCTCTTGCTAGCACAAAGTATTGTATGCCACTTGAAGGATAACTTTTATTAGAAAAATAACGACAATTAGCAAATGCTTGCGATACATACTTTGCATTAACAGGATAAAAGTTCTACATTTTTCAGAGGTGTCACATCCGCCCCATGTTATGCGATTTCGTCCCGAAATCAAGACGTTGTGGTAGATCGTGGGTTTGTGAATAGGTGAGGATATTTCTCCTTGAATTGATCTTCGCGTTCCCACGTGTACTCTGGACCTCTATGTGCATTCCAACGGACTTTAATGATAGGTATACGGCTTCGTTTAAGTTGCTTGACCTCACGGTCCATAATCTCTACGGGTTCTTCAACGAAGTTGAGTTTGTCGTCGAGTTGTATTTCCTCCAGAGGAATGACGAGTGTGTCATCGGACAAACATTTCTTTAGGTTGCAAATGTGAAACACGTTGTGTACTCGACTAAGTTCTTGAGGTAATTCCAAACGGTAAGCTACTGGACCAATCCTTTCTATAATTCTGAAGGGTCCAATATAGCGAGGGTTCAACTTTCCACGCTTCCCAAATCGCATCACACCCTTCCAGGGCGCGACCTTGAGCATAACCTTATCTCCGACTTCAAATTCAAGGGGCCTACGCCTCTTGTTGCTATAGCTTTTGTCGATCAGTGCAGCTTGCATGCGGATCTCTAATCTTGAAATCTTTTCGTAGTCTCGTGAATTGATCTCTGGTAGGTAAAAGGGGGTTTTGGGGTTTTGCTTCTCCAACTTCAGCCCAACAAACAGGCGATCGACACTTCCTACCGTAAAGTGCTTCAAACGGTGCAGCTTTAATGCTCGTGTGGTAGCTGTTATTGTACGAGAATTCCACCAAAGGTAGGTGTCTATCCCAACCATTCCCGAAATCAATCACGCAAGCTCTTAGCATGTCTTCTAATGTTTGAATGGTTCTCTCACTCTGACCATCGGTCTGAGGGTGATAGGCAGTACTCAGGTTCAACTGGGTACCTAATGCCTCATTCAAGGATTTCCAAACTCTCGAGGTGAAATGACTATCACGATCGGAGATGATTGACACCGGTATTCCATGTCTTGCTACTATCTCCTTCATGTATAGCCTCGTCAATTTTTCTGTTGAATCTGTCTCCTTCATTGGCAAAAAGTGAGCAGACTTAGTAAGACGTCAACATATGAACCCAAAATTTTGAATCGTATCTGCTGCCGTTTTGGGTAGCCCCCCTTTTTTTTTGGGGGGTGATGAAATCCATTGTTATCTTCTCCCACTTCCATTCTGGTATATCGGGTTGGACCAATAAACCAGAGGGCCTCTGATGTTCAGCCTTAACTTTGGCACAAGTCAGGCATTTGCTAACATATGCGGCGATGTCAGCTTTCATGTTTGGCCACCAATATAACATCTTTAAGTCATGGTACATCTTGTCGGCTCCTGGATGAATAGAATACTTTGACTTATGCGATTCATGCATAATCAAAGGCCTCGTGTCGCCGTAACATGGTAACCAACTTCTATTATCCAAGCATCTGTTTCCAATCAGCGCGAGCTTCTAATTCTTTAGCCATGCCATGAAATCTTCTGCTGAGGTCTCATTCTTGACCGATTCTCCTCTGAGCGCTAGGATTCGTGACGGGAAGGTCCAAAGCATATGGTCATGACCAAAGCTCTTACTCGCAATGGTTCGATTCTTTCCTTCCGACTCAAAGCATCTGCTACGACATTAGCTTTGCCCGGGTGATAACGAATTTCACAATCGTAATCACTTAGGAGTTCTATCATCGACGTTTCTCAAGTGAGATCTTTTTGGGGTCTTTCGGGATATGTTGTAGGACTCTTGTGGTCGTTGAACACTACAACTTCGTGCCATACGATAGTGTCTCCAGATCTTTCATGCGAAAACCTACTGCTCCTAATTCTAGATCCTGAGTTGTGTAGTTCTTTCTCGTGCTTTCATTGTCTAGAAGCAGTACGCAATAACTTATCCTTCCGCTTAGTACCGCACCTAACCCTTTTATGGATGCATCACAGTACACCACAAAATCTTCACTGCCTTCTGGTAGTGCTAAAATAGGTGCAGCACATAATTTCTGTTTCAATAGTTGGAAAGCTTCCTCTTGCTCTTCACCCCAATCGAACTTCTGGTTCTTCTGCGTAAGCTCAGTCATAGGTTTAGCTATTTTAGAGAATCCTTCAATAAATCTCCTATAGTAGCCTGCAAGACCTAAGAACTGGCGAATCTCCGAAGGTGTGGTTGGAGATGCCCAATTCTTAACTGCTTCGATCTTAGCTGGGTCCACGTGAATACCACTGCTATCAATCACGTGACCAAGGAATTTTACCGTATTGATCCAAAATTCACATTTGGAAAACTTGGCATACAGTTCTTCCTTCTTTAGCAACTCCAGAATAGTTTTCAGGTGTTCTTCGTGCTCTTCTTCATTTTAATGGGAGTATAGAGAAATGTCGTCGATGAACACAATCACAAACTTATCCAAGTATGGCTTGCACACAGGTTCATGAGATCCATGATTACCGCAAGGTGCGTGGTCAAAACCGAAAGGCATAATCGGAATCATAGTGTCCGTATCGTGTTCTGAAAGCAGTCTTGGGAATATCTTTCTTCTCTAAACCCTTACTGATGATATCTGACCTTTAAGTAATCTTTGAGTAGATGCTTGGGGGGGGAAAATTTTTTTTTTTTTTTTTTTTCCTCTTCTTGCAACTGATCGAATAAGTCATCGATCCTTGGTAAGGGATAACGATTTTTCACTGTAAGTTTGTTCAACTCACGGTAATCGATACACATCCGAAAAGATCCATCTTTCTTTTTGACAAATAAGATTGGTGCTCCCCATGGAGAGGAACTTGGTCTTATAAAACCTTTGTCAGATAGTTCTTTTAGTTGCTCGGCTAGCTCTTTCATCTCTGCAGGTGCAAGACGATATGGTGCACGTGCAACAGGTGCAGCTCCGGGTATCAGCTCGATATGAAATTCTACTTGGCGTGTCGGGGGTAATCCTGGCAAATCTTCAGGAAATACTTCTGGAAAGTCTCTGACAATAGGCACATCTTCAATTCGCCTTTCTGGGGTTTCAGATTTCTCTTCCTTCGTCATTTGAATCAAGAACACTTGACATCCTTGCTCGATGTACTTCTGTGTCCTGATGCTCGAGATGACTTCTAATCTTGATTCACTTTTAATTCCGCTCCTTTCGCCTTGTATGATCAGCATTTCGTTTTTGTACGGAACACGAATGTACTTCTCATAACACACAACTTCTGCGCGATGTTCGGCCATCCAATCCATTCCGACGATGACGTCAAAACTTCCTAGTTCTATAGGGAGTAAGTCGATTTCGAACAGGTGGTTTTGCAAGTTAAGAGTACACCCTCTTAAAATAGTGTTTGTGGTTAGTGACTTTCCGTCGGCTAACTCCACACAATAATTAGTATCTAGGGTCGTAGGAGTGACGTCTATATATTTACTGAAAGCATAAGATACAAAACTTCTATCCGCACCCGTGTCAAATAGTACTGAAGCATAGACATTATTGATTAGGAACGTACCATTCACCACGTTGTTATCTTTCACTGCTGCTTCAGCACATAGGCTGTATACTCTGCCAGGTGCCCTGCGTCCTCCTTGAGTACTGGTTGATGCTTGGTTACTCCCTTTAGGGTTCCCCTGATTCTGCCTTTGATTGATCTGCGGGTTGCCTCGAATTTGATTCCCACCGCCTTGATTCCCATTGTTTGGACATTTGTTTTTGTAATGTCCCTTCTCACCACATCCAAAACAAGTGACATCACTTCCCTGTCCTCCTTGGCTTCCTGGTCCTTTTTGATTTGCGAGGACGAGTGAGGTCTGGCAGTCTTTAGCTTATGTCTGCTTTCCACAGTAGTAACAAGGCTGGAGGGCATGCGTCGGTGTGGTGTCGTCCACACTTTCCGCAATGAGGTAACTTGCCAGCATAAGTACCTTGTCCAGCTGAAAACACCCTTGCAGTCTCTGGGCGTTTGTTCGGGTTGAGGTTGCTAGTGTTGTTGGTGTTATTGGGGTTGTGGTTGTAGTGGCTTCCGTTCCATTTCCGTTTATCACCCGAGTTTTCTCCTAACTCTTGAACCACTTGGTACATCAAACCTTGAGCCATGTCAATGGCTTCATGCAAGTCTACTGGTTTGGATGACGTTACATTACCCTTGATGTTCAAAGGTAGACCTTCAATGTAACGTTCCAACAACCGGTCGGCGTTGGGTACCATTTCTGGGCATAAAAGGATGAGCTCTTGGAAACGTTGATTGTAGGCAGTAAGGTTTGTACCCTTCACTTTTAAGTTCCACAACTCATTTTCCATTTGTTTGATTTCATTCCTGGGGCAATACTTCCGAATGAACATAGCCTTGAAATCGCTCCAAGGTGTGGCATGAGCGGTATCGAGGGTAACGGAACGAACATACACGTTCCACCAAGTTAAAGCACCATCTAGCAGTGTGCTAGAAGCAAATTTGACTCGGTCACTTTCTGCAACGTTGCTTATCCCAAATTGAGATTCTAGTTTCTCAAACCATCGGGTTAAGCCTACAGCACCTTCAGTACCTCGAAAGTTCTCATGCATAACTGAACGGAATTCCTTGTAGTTGCATGTCTTGTTCTGGGAAGAGTTGGATCCTAGGTTGTTCTCTTCTTGAGTGCTTGCAGCATGAGTCACAGGGAGCTACGATTGTCTTCAGCAACTATTGTGGCAATGAGCTGGTTAGCATTGTAGTGTCAATGCCACTGTTGATGTCCACATTATTTCGGTTGGTCGAACGGTTGGCTGGAGGGTTCCTGTTGACATTTGGGCGTCGTCCAGGTGCCATTTTCTATAAGAGGGAAGATGAAAATGACAATTATAACATGTACAAAAATTATGCGCGTAGAGATAATCATGTTACTACAAATGGCATGTCTCTTGAAATCAATACTGTTATTATTCGCAAACATGATGTTTATTTCAAAGAGTACGGGAATACAAGCGTTCACTAGCCGTGACAAACCCATTGCTTTAGTGGTTATTCAATAAGACAGAACTAAAATAAGTTGTTGTACTGGTAGTTTGCTGGACCACTTCCTCGAGTGTTCCTTCCTCTTTGCCGTGCTTCTCCTGAGCATTACTAGACGATCCCTCCGCTCCTACACAATGTTAAGTTGAGTAATCAATTCGTCCACCGATAGTGTTCAACGAACTTTCTCAACTCGGGGCTTCGATCCCACAGTGTATGAAGGCTTCTAACTCCTCTAAACAGACATTTGGGTAGCGGTCCATGTCCTCGAGAATGGTATGCAACTGTCCTCTAAGGCGTGTTGTGCATACGGTCAAGGCTGTCTCAGGTACAGGCACCGAATTCTGACCAGTTTCTGTTAGAGCTTCCTCTCTCTGAGTGGGGTCCGTTTCAGCAATCATCCGCTGGTAAGCAGCCATCGTGAAATGGGGGAAAGGTGATGGTGTGGTGTAAGAGGGATCAAAGTTGATAGTCATCAAGTTATAGCAGCAATTCTAGTCGTTTCAACATGGATTTGGTAATGGTGGGATAGATATACGAGCGGTACGTCTGATAGTTGGGGGATTTGGTAAGACATATGGCAAAACAAGTAATCCTAGAGTAGGACGCCTCCTGTGATATACCTGAGGGAGTGTATCAGGGAGTCTGGGAGGTACCAGTGTAGCGTTATCGGCGTGTCTTAATTCATCCGAGTTTGACATGTCGCTGAGACAAAATATGAAATAAGGATATAGATATATTTCAAAATACGCATAGTAAGCTGTTATTATTATGTAAACCCATATTAAGTATATGTACCTCATATATGCCTATTTCACATGTATCCCCTTTTAATATATATGTACTCCCTTGATTGTTGATTCCTATGTACCCCATATTGAGAAACCAGGGGCAAAAAATTTTTACAGTCGATAGAAGCTAAAAGCTGTTAAGCGATAAGGAGTTATAGTTAGTGCTATAATGCAACCTGTTCTCTATAGTCAGGGCATGATTCCAATCTGTCACATCCCCAAAATATCAGAGTATAATGGCAACCGAGGGGGCGGTGAACTTCATGATTTATCATACTTTAAGCATAAGAAACGACTCTATATGAGACGTTTTAAGAAAACAGATCACTTGAATTAGAAAGTTTTTTTTAAAAATAAATTGTTTAACATTCAGCGGAAGCATAAAATAGACAATACAACATTGTTTTAAAATTAGACAAGTGATTTAGAAAATGACAGCAATTATGAGACTTCAAATAGCATCTTATCTTAATACTGAGAAAACAGTTGCTAAAGTGTCAACATTAAGTGGTGAGTTCATAGTTTGTTAAGCAGAAAATCTGTAGTGTTTGTGAATCACAAGATTTCATCCACAATATGACAATATAAAGATACAAAGTCATATAAAATTGCATTACTATTGTCTAAGCTCATGACACCGATAGCGTTAAGATATCCAACAATAAATGAATGCCTTGAGGTGTTAACTGGGACCACCGTAAATTTTTTTTCTTGGAATCATAATGAAAAACTGTGTTTGCACGATAATGTCAGTCCAAGACAACAGGATGTCAATCCCGATAGGATCATCATAACATTGCGTCACAAGATTGAGGTTATGATGAATTCGGGCAATTATGCTACTTGGGTTAAATCGGGGGATTAGACAATCAGTAAATGAGTAATTGTACTTGTATTCTACGTTTATAAAATAAAGCAATGTCCTCACCAAAAGATGATTTAAACAGTAGAGTAGGGGCTATGAAAACTCACCTTGATAGCTAATCGTCTGAGATGGGTAATGGATTAAGGCACGTCAAACAGTGACTCAGTCAAACACCTAAGTAATGATGACAAAGTCTGAGTCTACATTCTAAAATTAATGTATGCGATGAATTATGTAAATGGTCAAAAGGCATTATCGTTTACGAGGTAACGTTTTACGTTTCCAAAGTGTTAGCTAAATCGTTACTCTAGTGACGACTCTTCTATTATAAGCATCTATACAGAATCTATTAATATTATTATGTGCCGCACTTATGTTTACAAGTGCGTATGATTTTATATCTAATAATGTAAACAATATTTGTATGATGTTAAGTACATACATCTTCTGGTCGTGCTTGTTTGTTTATATCGTCATCGTTAATTAATTTGCTAGTTAGATTTTACTCGTCTAATAACCACTCCCCGTTAATGATTATAAATCTTTTTAGTTTTGGTACAAGGTAAAACTTCGTTTTTCATACAGATATGCCACATACCTTACTCTATTTATTAGTTTATATCATGAGTTGGTGACAAGGGGTATCACATGCATCCTTTTTATAGCATTATGACATATAATTTGGCCTTATATTGCTTGGTTCTTTTTGTTTTCCTGCTCCTGACCACGACCCACTGTGGCTTGACAACCACAGTTGTGATGTTCTTGTTCTCATCCACGCAACCTATCACATTTGTATATATATGTTTCCTTTTTCATTATTACCATGTATACGTGTATGCAGATATAGATGTTTTTCAAAACTCGTGGCCTTTCTCTTTTTCTGTTTGAGTTCGCACACAGAAGACAAGCCACAACAGTGGTCGTTGTCTCCCACACACGCCCTCCATGATAATATATGCATATAGGTTTCTTACTTCATCTTGTTATATATATATATATGTGTGTATGACATGAGGAGTCGATCGCATGGTTCTTCCCCTTATTTTCTTTTCTGTTTTGAATTCGTGACCCAACAGTGGGTTTATACCCACTGTTGTGGCGCCTTGCTTGCATCCTAACGCACTCCTTGCTATCTATATTTATGTGTTCATGTTATTCGCAAGGTATTATCTTTATAAGGTTGGTTACTAGATGGATAAGAGGTCAAAACAATGTTCGTGGTTCCCTGGTCTGCCAAAATAACAGCGGTGTGCAATGGGTAAACCCACTGCGTTAACAGTTGAAGTTACCCACCGTTACCGTGTCTGAAGGTCATCGTGTAGGTCACAAGCTCATGGAGCTTTGGGTGTAAATTTAACGGAGCACGTGGCTATCTCAGCTAGCTTCCCGCAGTGGCAAAGCCACACACGGCATGATCTCACGTCGAGTTGCATGGACCAGGATAAGGGCCGAAACCATTACCCAAGTTATGTTCTATATTTCAGTATATGAGGCCTTGGGTTATATAGCGGTTAGTGACGGTTTATGAAATGGAAGCTAATTCTTCTAATTTGATCATTTATTTTCGAAATGGGTGTTATTTTTATGTATGAAGGTTTGCCATTTGTTCCCTACGTACATTATTTATTTCACGTATGCTTCGTTATCTTCGTTAATCACCTATATGTTATTTTATTTTACGCAAGTCATGACTAAAGTGTTCATACGTCTACTATCTTATTAGGTACACTTTGGGTATAGACGCGTGGATACTTTGCGGTTCGAGGTTTGACTAGATACAATTGAATGGAATTTACAGGTTAGCTTGTGAGGAGACTTTTCGAGGTTTCTAAGCTTGATGAAGATGGCGAGAAGAGGATGGTGGTAAGGAATGATCTGGTTGCTATTTTTCTAAAGCCAAACCACTTAGCTCTTGTATAACAAAAAAGCTTGATCTGTTTATTAGTGACTTTCAGATTTTTAGTGTGATGAATTTCGCTCATGAATGATTCTGTTTTATTACTCGTTATTGTGATATGGGCTATGAGGTGTTACAGGTGAAGGGGTCCTATATTACTATTGAATCATAGTAAATTTTCTTATATTGTTAGTCATGATGTATCCTTCCTAATACTGTTATAGAATCTCATTATTCTCTCATTTGAAATTGTATCTGGTTGATAGTGTACGTAGCATGTGATTGTTGAAACTTTTCCATTGGTAACAGTAATAGGGTAATATGTGTAAGAACTAGTGATGATGATGTTTGGCTATTTATTTTGACTTTCCTTCCATTATTGATTCTGATAAGATTTGTACATTTGAGTTTTCTTTTAGGAACGAACGTCAAATCGAATTTATTTACTTAGTAAAGTATAAATATTTGTTCCTTTTCATATTTTGTTTATTGAAGTGTGAATGAGTTCATAAATAATATAGTCGTGCAACTTTGTTTCGTGCGGCGTAAAAATAAAATAGGATTTTTATTGTTACGCGATTCTCTAAAGTACCCCTTTTTGATCCGTAAATAAAGTGACGATTTATGCACGTTGTTTTAAGCTCTTGCTAGCACAAAGTATTGTATGCCACTTGAAGGATAACTTTTATTAGAAAAATAATGACAATTAGCAAATGCTTGCGATACATACTTTGCATTAACAGGATAAAAGTTCTACATTTTTCAGAGGTGTCACATCAAGTCTCAAACGAAACAAGTAAAGGAGTTCCTCGAAAGGTTATAAAACAACGATTTTGCGGTCAACAAGGTGAATAATTCTAACGAGATATCATTTAAACAGATTTATAAACTTACTTAACGTTAAAGGTATTTTACAAATTTCATTCAAATTTTTTTTTTTTAAAACATGAAAAGTTCTACAGTTGCCTTATTATTAAGGAGATCTATATATATATATATATATATATATATATAAATATATATATATATATATATATAATATATATATATAATATATATATTAAACGAGTCGAGTTAACCATGAGATGTAAAAATTTAAAAAAACTTCCAAATTAAGCAAACGATAGAAAATGATTAAATGGATAAACACGACGAGAAAATATATGTATACTTAGTAACTTACCAATAATGCTTGTATTTTCTTTAGATATAAATCACATGGCTCGTGAATATAACTTTCGATGCATAATAGTATAGATTTCTGTATAGATATTTAAAATCGTAAAGCCATCTGAGCCAACGTTTAATCAACACTTTGAAAATGTAAAGACGTTAATTCCTATACAACAATACCCTTTGACCAATTGCATAATTTATTGCATACATTAATTTTAGATTGTAAACTCAGTAATTGTTATAATTACTTAGGTGTTTGACTGAGTCGCCAGTTGACGTGCCTTAATTTCCTTTCCAATTCTCCACGATTAACCGTCAAGGGTGGTTTTCATAGCCCCTACTCTATGTTTTAAATTTTCTTTTGGGGTAGAAGAACATTGGTTTTTAAACGTAGTGAATTCAAAGTACAATTACTCATTTTATGATTAGGTCTAAATCCCGATTTAACCCAAGTTGCTATTTGCCCGAATATCTGAACGTCAATCTTTTGTGAGCTCGAATGTTATTGGATAGATCTATCGGAATTGGACAATCCCTGTTTGTCTTGGATTGACATTAGTAAGCAAAAACAGTTTCTTTGAGTAAGACTCGGGTGTCCCGGGTGATGACACCTGCAAAGTGCAGTCTTTATTGTTGGTATATGTTAAAAGCTCAGGTGTCATAGCTTATAAAATGAGTATGCAATTTATATGACTTTGTAATGTTTTATCGTCAATATGCGGGTGAAAATTCTAGTGATAGCATTAAAACTACTTATTTTTGCTTAAACCAAACCTATGAACTCACCAATTTTATGTTGACACTTTAGCAATGTTTTTCTCAGGTATTAAGAATGAAAGATGCTAATGATCTCATGCATTGCAGTTATTTTCCAGTTATTAAGCCACTGTACTATTTAAAAAACGATGTCGTATTATTATTGTATGCTTCAGCTGAAAAATGTTATACCAATTTATATTCTCCTAATTCAAGTGATCGTTTTCTTATATCGTTCTATTATAGAGGGCGTTTCTATGTTGCTTAGAATGTATGTAATATGAAGTCACCCCACTCCCTCAGTTTCATTTACTCTGATATTTTAGGGGCTGTGTGACATTTATATATATATATATATATATATATAATAAAAGAAAATGAAGCTTAAATCAAAACAACACATGTGGAACGAATATTACTTCGTCTCTAAAAATAAAACCTGAGAAGTAATCCAAACGTTTCCTGATTTAATTTGACTCAACCTAGAGTGTTGAAAAGTATATATTGAATTATATATTTTGACACCTAGTATAAGTTTATCAAGTGTTTCTATGCTCAACAAAAGTAGAGTAGGGATTATTTCGACTTTAGACTTAAATTCTATGAAATAATCCAAGCGACCCTTTATTAGGGAAGGACTTGACCAAGAGTGTCGAATGATATACATTAAGTTGTATATTTCGACAACCAATAGCTTTCAATCACGTGTAATTCAGAAATGGAAATAATGTTTTATTTGACTTCTGACCACAATCCTAGACGATAATCCAAACGTCCCTTTATTTTAGAAATTTTACTAAAAGTATCAAAATATATATGAATTATATATCTTGACAACTAATACAAGTTTATCATGTGTTTATATACGTAACAAAATAGAGTGATGATCATTTCGACTCTAGACTACGATCCTAGGAAGTGATCCAAACACTCCTTTATTTTTGTATATTTTGACCAAAGATGTCGCAAAATGTATATTGAATTATATATGTTTTGAAAATAGATAAGTGTTCATTTTAACGTGTTTTTGGCATGAATCAACAATGTATGAAAGCAAGTTTTGAATATTTCAAAAAAAAATCGACATTATGTATATGTTTATGTGTAATTTCGACCCAAAATAATTCTTGAAATCCCAAATCTATTGCATTTTCGAATTCTATTATACAGGAATCATGATAGTTGTGAAATATATTCTTAATATAAGAACTTAAAAGACAAAACAACAAATTTGAAAATTCCCAATTTTAATTATGAACAAAATCAGATGAAATCAAAAGAGAAAAAGATTAAAATTCTTACAATAGTAGTTGTTAATCAAGTTGTTGGTGTTTTCCCCTGGCGAAATTGGATTGATTTTGAGTTAGGAGGTTGGATTTTGAAGTTTTGGTGATGGTGTTTTTGTCACAGTGAGCGCAGGAAGAAAAGGAAGAACAAAGTGGGTGTTTGGTTATGTGTTTTGTATAGGTGAGAGGTGTTTGGAAATTTTAAATGGCCGACCCCCTTATCAATAAAGGGGCCGCCCTCCATTATACGCGGTTTCCCTTAGAGGCGAAGGGGAGATCCGCTATTGAGACCCAAAATTTTCTTGGTTATTCGATTTTAACTAGTTTTTATTAGTATGTTATTTGAGATAATTTAGTTCTTGAGAAATAACGTTAAAGTTATATAAGAGGTTTTACTCGACATGTTTAATTAACTTTTCATTAATTAAATGAGATTTAATTGTTTCAGATGAAATATTTAAGTTGTCGAGATTTTAGAACGAGAAAAGGTTTAGAGAAGATTGACGGAATTTGGTTGACATTTTAATTAACTTTTGTCAATTAAAAATACTTTGATTATTTGGATAAGACAACCAAGTTGTCAAGCCGAGAGAAGATTTAACAGAGATTAGGTGACGTTTTCAATTAACCTTTCGTTAATTGAATATTTTAATTACTTCGGATGAAATACTTAATTGTCACGATTTAGAGTGTTTACGTTAAGAGAAAAATGATGAATATGTTTAGAGAGAGAGATTAAATTGGAGTCAATGCTCGATTAGCCGGTTCCTATAGACATTGTTCTTTGTAGACATGTAGTCGAGGCGGATGTCATAGTCGATGGGAGTTTGTCTCATACATAGTGTCATGTTTTTCCGGCGCTTACATATACTTATTAACTAATCCTACTTCTATGTTAATTATTATGCACCGACTCACCTTCCTTCTCCTATGTGAGTACAATACTTGTGGACATAGAATATTTTCATTTTATAAAGGTATGAAGTGAGTCCCAATTTAGATATGGGTGCCTAGAATTTGTCGTAATTAATTTCTCCTTTTTGATTATAATCCTAGGCAACTAATCTAATTCTTATTTCTAGTTAAGATATCATTTAGACAAGCAAAATTC
Source organism: Tanacetum coccineum (assembly GCA_026074375.1). Classification (NCBI taxonomy): domain Eukaryota; kingdom Viridiplantae; phylum Streptophyta; class Magnoliopsida; order Asterales; family Asteraceae; genus Tanacetum; species Tanacetum coccineum. Next base: position 22,916 of record BQNB010015401.1, read on the forward strand.
ATTTTCAAGAACTTATTTTTCTATCACGTTTGATAGATATTACTTGACACTTACTATTACATATTTAACTAATGCTTAACACACACAGTTTTACGTATTCTACGTGCTTAAATAATTTCAATAAAGAGGGATCATACCTTTGCCTATGATGTTTCCACATAGATTACTAATGAGAATATTATCACCTCCATTACATGCTTTGTTTGTAGACAATATCTTTTGATAACTCTTCATGAATTAAGAGCATTCATAATCTTCAATCTACTCATCGAGTTCCAAAATTTGTCTCTAAGCATATCTACCTTAATAAAGTAATAATTCAAGTATTTGGTCCCCAATATCTCATGGGTCCGAAATTGTTAGTGTTGAACATCCTTTGCATATGTTACATTTGATTTGGGTGTACAAATGGTGGACAAATTCCCCATGAAATATAGTTTTGATGTTGGGAATTATTCCACATCATAAGATATACATTAGAGTAATTTTGTCTATCTTGGTTTCTCCTAGGTTGTGGTATTTTAGATAAGTAGGGATGAGCATATAGACCCGAATCCCGGTACCGAACCGGAACCGTACCGGTTCCGTACCGAAACGGTACCGAATCCCGGTATACGGTACGGGACCGGTACCATGATTCGAGTAAAAAAAAAATCGGGACCACTAGTTCGGTACGGGACCGGTACCAAATCGGGAAATTACCAAAAAAAACGGGAAAAACCATCGATTTCCCGGTACCGGTACCGTACCGGTACCGGTACCCGAATCCCGTTCGGTACGGTACCGGTACCACTAATTTATGCTCGGGAAAAAATCGGTACCACTAATTCGGTACGGTACCGGTACGGGACCGGTACCGTGCTCATCCCTAATTTATCGTAATATGTAAAATGGTTGAATTTGACTTAGAAGAACGGAGAGCAGAACAAAATCGCAAGGCGCGCTCCATATTACTCTAGATGCCAGGTGTCACCAGCTGATCTTTGGGATGATGATGGTATGATTAATTTTACCTTTTTGTTTTCTGTGAGTATTTCTTTCATGTTATTTATATTAATCTAATTGGGTTTACAAAATCAGCTGATCTATCGGATGAGAAGTTTATGTAAGAAATGAAGGAAGAGAAAGCATGGCGGGCATCACATACATGCACCAGTTGTGGGTATTCGAATTGGTATTGTTGGTGTAAACGAGGGAACTACGAATAAATGAGGGCGGCTCTCAATGGTCCTGATAAGACGCAACCAAAGGTGAGGTTGCTCATGTCTAGCTAGTATGTTGTGTAGTTTCCTTCAAATATTTTGTCATTTAGAAAGAACTAAATAAGCTTTTTGTTGTTGTTGTTGTTGCCAACGCTGGGATACGCTTTTCGACTAAAAGGAACTTTCTCCTTGGTTGACTATTCGGTGCTCACGTGACGCTCCCCAATATATGGTTCCAAGAAAATAGACCGCTTTGTTCCTATTGGCTACTTGTCTTGAATGTAATCAGCATGTTTCTTGATAAAACATATATTGATTATTTTTTGTCTTTGTTGGACCCAAGTTTGTTAATATAAAAAATTAATTATTGTTTTAGTTTTACAAAGATGATTAGATTTTGTGTCTTTGTGGAAGTTCTTTTGTAAAAGTTTTATTGATGTAGCATCCTCTAATAATAAATAAGAATCACATGTCATGTTTATTGTTTGCGTGCGAATGCAATTAAGAAGTTTGGAAAAACAGGTCAAACTTTTATAGCAACAAGTGTTAATTCCCGAACAACAATAAGGGAATATTTGCATCGTCATAAGTTCAAACAAACAACGAAAAGATAACATTACACTAAAGAAACGGGTTGACTTATACATACTCTCTAAAAAGTCATTCGTACCTCTCACCCCTGTTTTTTCGGTTTATTTATTTATTTTTAATTTTCATAATTTTGTTTGGGGCAAAGAGAATCTTTAGTACATTTTTAGTATTTTTGTAGTACTTTCTCATAAGCCAGGGGTACCAATAGTGGCACCTTAAAGAAATGAACAAAGTCTCTTGAAAGTACTGTCAGACACTTTGCCGTCTTTGTATTATAATAAAAAAACCTAAAAAGACTTAAGCAAACAACACCGTCTCCTATCTATACTACATTATAAAGCATTTGAGACATTCCTTATTTAAAAAGTATGAAAATTCACACTTTTGGCCTTTCTTTAAAACATATTCATCTCATTTTATGTAACAACTTTTTCTTATATACAATCTGAACCATCCATTTCATTTTATTGATTCACATCTTAAAGTGACATTTGTTATTTCTTAATTAAAAAATCAACTTTATTTTTAAATTGAAATATCTTTTTATCTATTTTTTTATGATTTGATTTCACCATATTTTTTAAAATTGTGTGCTCTTTAAATAAAGATCCATTTTAATATATTTTTATTAGTTTTTTTTATTTTTAATGCCCCAAAACCGCTGCTTTGCGCAGGTAGCATTAATAATCTTTATAAACTCCATTTTGCATGGTAAAATGTGTAATTTTATGGACTTGTGTAGCCTCCGCTGACACAAACAAGCGATATGATATGATCTTTTATAAGCTTGTGAAGGTCACGGGTTTTGAATTTGATTTATATAGTTGTGTGATTAACTTCTCTTTCATTATAGTTTCTTGTCCAAATTGTGTAATTTAAGCCATCATATCAAAATATAATTCAAACATTCATGATATCATGCATGCGAAAATCTTTTGGGATATATATATACGAAAAACTGCTAATATCCTATGGGATATAATAAGCAATTTATTGGTTAAAGATTCATAGATTCATATCCATACGACTTATACGAGTAACCCGGTAGTTTCTTGTGACCGCCACTGTTCTATAACTCCAGAATACGAAATGAAAAAGACGACTTGAGACGAAGCAACTAAGTTGGTCATTCTTTTATTTCTTTTAAAGCATGGCTTCTCAAGGCTAGAGATTTGGATAAGAATTCTGAAGAAGAAAGTGGCCAAGTTGATAACATTAAATATAATTAAATAGAGTAAATTGCATAAATCGTTCCTAAAGTTTGGTCAAATTGCATGTTTTGTCCTAAACGTTATGAAAGTGCAAGGATCGTCCCTGTGGGGAAACATTTGGTGCAAGTATCATGTTGCTCTTTGGTCAAGAACATTACGAAATTGCATAAACGATACCGCGGTTGCTGTAAAGAGGTTGAATGAGCAGTTCGCACAAGGCTTAAAGGAGTTTTTGACAGAGATTCAGTTGCTCTTTGGTCAAGAACATCCAAACCTCATCTCTCTTCTCGGTTATTGTAAAGAGGGAAATGAGAATATTATTGTCTATGAATATGCAGCGCGTGGAAGTTTGGACAGATATATAAGGCGTAACAATCGTGATGAGAGATCTACTACTCTCACATGGTTAGAAAGACTCAAAATTTGTGCGGATGCAGCTCGGGGTTTGGATCACCTCCATTGGAGAACATCGAATGATTATCCCACAGGGATATAAAAAGTTCAAACATTTTGATAGATGAGAAGTGGGTTGGTAGAATATCTGACCTTGGATTGTCCAAGTTAAGTGTAACGGGCCTTGGTATGAGCCTCATTGTTTCAAATGGATGTGGGACACATGGGTATTGTGAACCAGAATACTACACTTCATGAGTCGTGACCAAAAAATCTGACGTCTATTCTTTTGGCATTGTGCTATTTGAAGTTTTGTGTGGAAGGTTGTGTCTCACTGAATCTTGATAATGGCTTCATCCTCCATGGAAAATCAGTCAAAGAATAATATAACAAGGGAAACTTGGTCAAGATTATTGATCCTAGTTTAAGGGAACATATGCGCTCATACTGCATGACCAAATTCTCAGAAATTGCATACAGATGCTTGCACGATGATCGAGAACAACGACCTTCCATGGATATTGTCGCAAAAGAGCTTGAAGAAACGCTAAATGTCCAAGTAAGATTTATAACTGATTTAATTTATTAATGCCAGTGGAGTACACACATTAACATTTATACTTGTATTTTTCATAGGTGGCACATGAGTTGGAAAAGAAAAGGATGCATGAGGTAAAAAAATTTGGAGTGTTGTGTATCCAACTTTTTTTTGGCTATTATATAGTACCAAAACTTTTTATTTTCGACCTTTATGAATATTTTATTGTGTTTAAATAAGTGTTAGACGTTCGAAAAGATGGTATGATTTACTTATTTGCGGACTTTTTAACTTAACGATGCAGCATGAAAAGATTGAAGATGGATATTGGGAGAAGAAGTTGCCACATCACTATCAATATCTTACAAAAATGTCAGACATTCCTTTGAAATACACCACCAAAAAGGAGCTCTACCTTCTCTTTCGTCGCGGTTTCCTTGCTAACAATGGTCCACTGTACGATTATCAAGAGATATATATTCGTATTGGATAAATTTCATGACAAAAGCAGAATTAAATTATTGATACTTTAATTGTGTTTCTAGATAAGATCTTGATTTTATTATCCGGTTAACAGTTGTTTTCAACGTTTAAATCGACCCACGGGATTTGTTGCATACAACCCTCTACACATGTCTTATCCAATGACTATCATTAAAACAAGCTAGAAACTCTATCTCTACTTGAATCAAGGTTCGTATCATATATACTGTTAGACAATTTCGTTATTAGCTCCAAGAATTTCATTTAATTTCATTTAAGTATCAATTCACATGTAGAGTTGAGACATTCACGTTTTCACCTGATCACAATAACTACGCATACTATCTTGTGTTCAAATTAAAAGACGACGGCCATGTTCTGTCGGACGATGGGCCTATTTTTAAAGCAGAGTACTGGAGGGACAGAAATTATATTGCTATACCAATAGGGATGATGGTTGGTTGGAGGCCAGGTTAACCAAACTACTGTTCAAACATGACTTGGGATATCATGAGGAACTGAGAATATATTTACATACATGGACGTATAGGAGCCTTAATGGGATGATTGTTGAAGGCGTCGAGTTTAGGCCAGTGGTTGCGGATGGATCCTATCTCGTGGTTGAAAAACATCAATTTAATAGGAACCTTGAATCAAGATGTAAAATTAGTTGAAAATTCAAGTGATGTGAAATCTGTTAGAGAATTAGGGTGTTTGTGATGTTCCTGGATAACTAACTTGTATCGGGTTGAGTTCACTTTCCGTATAAAGTATTTCGACCCTTATCAATGCCTGGGTTGCACGAAATCTCTATTGGAATAATACAAGGAGTATAGCAATTTGTGATCTAGGCACAAGAAGCACAAATCAAGAACAATGAAGGAATTGTAATGAATTTTTGTATATTTTTCTGTATATCATAAGACCAATGGCTCTTGTGTATTTAACACACAAAGTTAGAGCAGTTTTGGGCAGTTAAAGTTGGTTAAAACTGAATTTTACCAACTGTCTGACATAGACTTTACGACGTAACACAATATGTTACGGTGTAAAGTCTATACAAGTTTACATGTTACGGCGTAATGTCAACACAGATTACGGCGTAAAACATAAGCCTTAAAACTAGAAGACGTAAACTCTTCGTATAGGTTACGACGTAAACATCCAAAGGCTTAAGTCCTAACCCAGCAAGAGTTGACAGCGTAAACTCTAGATATCCTGTCTTGGTTTATTTCATGTTAGCTCAGCAAGCGTGTACTTGTCATAGCATACATCAAGCAGCCAATAGCTCTTGAATATTCGAGCTGATCCACAGGTTTACCTATATTTGGCTTAAGCTTTTCTACCGGATCCATGGGAGTACTCACCGGAGAGCAATCTTCACGATTAAACTTCTTGAGTATTTTCTCAATGTAATGAGATTATGTAATTACAATCCTTTTATTTTTACGTTTTATCTTAATACCAAGAATAACGTAAGCTTTTCCCATATCTTTCATTAAGAACCTTGATGACAAAAACTTCTTAGTTTTATCAACTTGATTTTGATCACTATCAAAAATTAACATGTCATCAACATATAGACAACTTATAACACCTTTACCAGAGTCATCAAATTTGCTATATACACACTTGTCGGATTGGTTTAAGTGAAAACCACTTGACAACACAACCTCATCAAACTTTTGATGCCACTGCTTAGGTGCTTGTTTTAGCCCATACAACAACTTAACCAGCTTACATACCTTATGCTTATTACCCGGCATAAAAAATCCTTCCGGTTGCTTCATATACACTTCTTCATCCAAGTCACCATTTAAGAATGCTGTTTTGACATCCATTTGATGGATCACTAGATTGTGAATAGCTGCTAAAGCTAACAACAATCTAATTGTATTGATACAAGAAACTAGTGCATAAGTATCGAAGTAATCGATCCCTTCCTTTTGTCTAAAGCATTGTATTACTAATCGAGCTTTAAACTTGTCAATTGTTCCATCGACTTTCATCTTCCTTTTGAAGATCCATTTGCAACCTAATGGTTTTCAACAAGGGGGTAAATCCGATAATACCCAAGTATTATTTTCCATAATAGAACCAATCTTATCATCAATTCCTTCTTTCCAGAAAGCAGCATCCCAGCAATGCATAACTTCATCATAGTTTCTAGGATACTCCTCTATCCTAGAAAGCAGTAATAGTATTGTGATCCAACTTGATCTCTCGATCCCTCAACTAAATATAGCTGAAATAAGAACCATATGATTTTTCTTTTTAAACTCTTTTACCTTTACGAGGTTCTGGAATCTCACTTGGTACATCATCAGAATGATCATCCCTTTGAGATTCAACTAAATTTGGTACAACATCCTTCGGTCTAGGTATTGAAAAAAATGGTTCTCATCAAATATTGCATCTCTTGATTCTATAATTGAGTTAGTAGAAGCCGAGTCATTAGGTTCAATAACATAAAACCTATATGCCTTGGAATGTTCAGCATATCCAACAAAGATGCAATCAATACCCTTTTCACCCAAAGTTTCCTTTTTGGATCAGGTAGCCTAACAACGGTTCTACAACTCCAAAGTTCATATGGGGTAGTCTTATTCCTTTTATTAGGAACCCTATTCAATAAATAGCAAGCCGTTAAAATGGCTTCTCCCCAGAACCCCTCACTCAAACCCGAGTAAGATAACATAGAATTAACCATTTCCTTAAGAGCTCTATTTTTCCTTTTAGCCACACCATTCTGTTGTGGTGTGTAAGGAGCAGTAGTTTCATGAATGATTCCTACAGATTGGAAAAATATAGGATCATAATATTCAACACCTCTATCCGTGCGTAAGGTTTTAATCAAGTCATTTTGTTGCAATTCAACTTCAGTTTTATAAATTCTAAATTTATCAAGGGCTTCATCCTTAGCATGTAGCAAGTAAACATAGCAAAACCTAGAGGCATCATATATAAAAGTTATGACATACTTTTTATTGCCCAAAGACGGTGTAGCATGAAAATCACACAAATCACTATGTATTAATTCAAGTATGACATATTTCCTTGTTATACTTTTAAATGATTGCCTAGTGATTTTTGTTAACATACATGTAGTACATTTTTCTAGATTTTCATCAATAGCAGAAATTAAATTATCTTTAGACATTTCAAGTATTCTTTTATAGTATACATGTCCTAAACGAGCATGCCATAATGAGGAATTAACAACAGTAGAAGAAGACATATAAACAGAATCTGAATCATTAGGAACTTTATTCAAGTTCAACATAAACATATCATTGTTATAATAACTAAATCCTACAAATACACCACACTTCGATAAGATATACTTATCGGATTTGTAGACCTGCTTATATTCACACTTATTCAATACAGGATCAGAAACTAAGTTCTTACGAAGTTTTAGTACATACAACAAATTAAACAAAGTAATAGATTTTCCTAAACTAAATTCCAGCACTACACTTCCTTTTCCATGAACAGGAGCGAAATTATCATCATCCATGTAAAGTACAAATCCGTCTTCCATTGGTTCGTATGTCTTAAACCAGCAACGATCTTTACAAATATGAGTAGTAGCACCAGAATCAATCCGCCACGCAATTGCATCAACATGCACATAAAATGCTTCAAAAATTACTGAAATAGAAAATTTAACAAAACTGTTCCAAACAGGCACTAAATTCTGACCTTGGTCTTGGGAATGGTCCTTAGACCCCTTTCTCGAACCACCAGCATTTGCGTTCTTCTTATTACCAGTTCGGCAATCCCTCTTAAAGTGACCAGTCTTGCCACATTTCCAACATTCTAACTTTGATTTCATGTTGGAACTAGAACCACTATTGTTCTCATTGGATCGCTTTTTACCTTTGTTTTGTTTGTTGTGTTTGTTCTTACCCTATTCTGTCATATTAACAGAGGGTCCACCAACTTCCTTACCTTTGCCCTTGTCACTGTCTTGCGCCCTTAGAGATTCCTCTATACGCAAGTGACTACCAAGTTGGACCAAAGACAAATCGTCTTTACCATGTTTCAAAGTATGTTTGAAATCCTTCCAAGAAGGAGGCAACTTATCAATTATAATTGAAACAGAAATGGATTCATCCATTTTCAAGCCATGTTGTGTGTATTGTCCAAGGATCCTAAGGAGTTCATTACACTATTCCATGACCGGTCTAGAATCAACCATTTTGTAATTATTAAAATTACTCATAAGGAATTTCCAATTTGAAAAATCCTCTGCCATGTACTTGGATTCATGTGAATCCTACAACTCCTTATCCGATTCAACATTCGTATATACATCAAAAAGAGAATCAGACATACCATTCAATATATGACCCCTGCATATGTAGTCATCATTCTCCCACTTTCCCTTATTCGTATTGCTTCCACTGTTGCATCTTCCAACAATTTCGGCATCGGTGTTGTCAGCACATAAACAACCTTCAACGTAGTCAACAAGAAATGCATCTTTTTTTGCCATCGCCTAAAGTTATGCCCCTCAAACTTGTCCAATTTCCCAATGTTCGTTGTCATATCCTTCACCGTATTTCCAGCCATGATCACAACAAATACTTTATATGATTGTTAGAGAATTAGGGTGTTTGTGACGTTCCTGGATAACTCACTTGTATCGTGTTGAGTTCACTTTCCGTATAAAGTATTTCAACCCTTATCAATGCCTGGGTTGCTTGAAATCTCTATCGGGATAATACAAGGAGTATAGCAAGTTGTGTTCTAGGCACAAGAAGCACAAATCAAGAATAATGAAGAAATTGTAATGAATTTTCATATGTTTTTCTGTGTATTTTATGTATATCATAAGACCAATGGTTCCTATGTATTTATCACAGAAAGTTAGAGCAGTTCTGGGAAGTTAAAGTTGGTTAAAACTGAATTTCTGTATGACATAACTTTACGGCGTAACACAATTTGTTATGGTGTAAAGTCTATACAAGTTTACATGTTACGGCGTAATGTCAACACAGATTACGACGTAAAACATAAGCCTGAAAACTAGAAACATGTTACGACATAAACTGTTCGTATAGGTTACAGCGTAAACATCCAAAGACTTAAGTCCTAACCCAGCAAGAGTTTACAGCATAAACATAAAGTTTACGGCGTAAACTCTAGATATCATGTCTTGGTTTATTTCATGTTAGCTCAACAAGCGTGTACTCTACACTCTCCTAACTCGTTTTAGAGCCGAACATGAAACCTCATTGGTCTCCAGTAAATCCATTACCTAAATGGCCTGATGACACTAAAATCACCAACAATCGTCAATTCTTTGTACTTTGTTTTTTAAATTTTTTTACAATAACTTCTCCTTTTTTCATTTTTGTTCGTTTATTTATGAGCAGCCCATTAATCAAGTGATATATATTAAATCAAAAATTAAAATGGGCTTGTCACCAGGGGTGTCAAAAAAAAGGCGACCCGAACCTGAACCCGAATAAGCCTAACTCGGTCGGGTCACTCGTGTTGGGATTTAATAACTAGTTAACCATTTAACTACGAGTACACAATGGATATGGATCTAGTTTAGCATCAATGATTAACACACAATAAACATAAGAAAACTAACCTTTGATGAATGTCTTGAAAAAAACAAATGAGAATCTAAAAGCTTTGAAACAAGTGATTAAATTACCACATCTACGGTTGCTCGCACAACACGTCAAACAAATACGTCACGATGCTAGTCGTTGCTTCACGTAAACAAACAAAAAGTGTTCTTCTACTTGATCAATACCAATCGAATACCACAAAGAGGTATACGTTCAATTGGTAATAAAAGAGAGTAAGATTATATAATCTATATTCGTTTAAATTCTATAGGTTTACTGTGAATTTGATTGGGAGTTTGACGAGGTTGAGGTAAGCCATACGCCCATAATCCTCTATTTTACGGTTTTTCATATATGTTTTTGAAGAGTGTAAACCAAATAGAAGAATGGTGTTTTGAGGTTGTATCACGATAATCTTTGGATCTATTATAGGAATATACCAATAACCTTATTGCTGCAGAGGAGTTATCTGAAGATCAGAAAGATGCCTTCAAGGTACAAAAAAACTTAATCAATCGCTGGACAGTGTTTCTTCCGTTATGAACACACATCCAAACACTCCCTCTCTCTCTCTTTCTCTCTCTCTCTCTCTACTATATATTTTATATATATATTATATATATATATATATAATATATATATATATATATTATTTATATATTTATTTATATATATATATATATATTATTAGTTATATTTTTATACAGGAATTTCTAAGGAGAAAAGGTTTCAAGAAAGAAGAGAGCTAACCGAGAGGTAGTGATTGTTTATTCACATGCAGATTTGGTTTATATGGCCTACGTCGAACATGGTCTTAGTTTTGTATTTTGATATCATGTAGGCTAGGCAGAACCGTAAACAAGCTCTAGAGGAACTGAGTCAAGAGAAATTGGACGCAATAAATAACACAAGGTTTTACAAATTTTATCCCCTTGAGGCACCTGATAACACAGTTATGCTGAAGGTTTGATTAATTTTCATTCATCATAATAAAATACTCTACCTATTTACCATTAGATTTTGATCATCTGATGTACCATTTATGTTTTTTTGTCGCAGACTTCATATATAAATAGGTATTATGGCAAGGCACATAAAGTACTCTGAATGGGATCCGTGATGATTGCTGTGCAGGTGGTTTGACGCGATGGGAAATATTGATAGGGTTCTTGTTGTTTGGTATAGTAGCCTCTAGATGACTTCACTATAGTATTGCTGTAGGGAACTTTTTTCAAAGTTTTCAATTATTTGACTTCACATATTCTAGCTGCTTGGAGAATTGCGATAGGTGTTGTTTGCCTATGTGTTTTAATAATTAGTAAATGGAACTTTGACTTTTTCATTGACTTTTGTTGACTTTCACTTTGACATATAACACACTTTTATTTTGTGTAATTTAATTTATTTGAGATCAAGTGCTTAGTCAGATTCAGCTTATCGTCGAGTCAGAAGGAGCAAAGTGCACACTCGTTCTTCAATGTGAAAGTGATTGTATGTGTTATTTGATACTGTATAAATCTAGATAGTTGACTTTGACCCATCCAAGATTATAGAGCTTCATGCTGCTGCATTGTTGTTCTACTTTGTTATGCATATAGTAATAAACTAGCAAGTGGTGACTGCATAAAATGCGGTAGGTTTTGAATGAGATAACGCGGGGTTTATACCCTCGTAGACAATAAATACCTCGACCTCGATTTATAAACCGGAAACTAATTCGTGCTCCCAAAACCCCAACCAAACGTGTATGAACAGTACGACAAGAACACATGGCATAAAATCACCACCAAAACTATCATCATTAACTAGACCACCAGACTACATCCACGAAATATAACCACAGCCAGAACGACAACCCAGTATCCCCAGACTGAGATCAACGCTACTTGACACCGCAATCACCACTACTCATCACTAGAACCACGAGAGTGCCCAACACCACAACTACCGCTACTTGACACCACCTCCAAAACTACACGAGACCACAACCACTATGATCTAACCCCAAAACCAGCTTACCCCACATGAGCTTACTACTTGACACCACAACCAACACAACTAACCCCACGATCAACCATCACTACTGGAACATTTAATTTATTATGAACCATGGCCCCCAAAAATGACCATCACGACCATGACGATCTGAAAATAAACGACCACCACAACAGGAAACCGGAAAAAAAAAACAAGATGTCCCCAAAGACACAAAAAAACAACATGGAACTCTGGTTCTTTTTAGATTCTAAAAGCATGTTTCTCATACTGAAATCGTGGAGCCTGTTTGAATTTGTTGGAAGACAAGATTCAAGCCTGCTCAAGAATAGAAGATTACTAAAGATCATAATATAGTTTATTATTATATGGGTCATATGTAACCTATTTCGGCCCATATTAGACAGTTATTATTGTTATAGTTAATACAGTTATATTACAACAGTTATGTTGAAGGGTTGTGTCATTTCCTGAAAAGGCACAAGGCCAAAGGCACCCTTTCACAACCTATAAATAGATAGGAACATGTAAATTCAAAAATCAATTCAAAGTAAATTAAGTTTGTGTTATATTTCTGTTTTATTTCACTGCATCTTTTATATCCAAACACCCCTTACAGAAGTTCTAACAATGTCAAGTCACAAATCCCTCTCATCAAAATGGCCAAGGCTCAAAGCAAGCACCTATGGCTTACCCAATAGAATTTGAAGTTATTTGTCGCGTCCAACTTCCATGTGACACTTTTTTCCTTGTTGCAGCACCAAGGGAACACGCGGCCTTTATGCCCATAGTGATTGCGGTAAGTAGAAGACACTTTTGTCATTACATTTAAGCTTTGCTTATGTATTTATGTATGTAGAGAAATTTTGCCACATTCGAGATCTCCATTGTATGTTCAAATAATCATTGTTAAGAACATTTTTGCCAATGTCCTCTTCTTGATTGAGCGGGTTGTATCGCGTTCACCTTTTATAAATTGGGACTTATAGCTGTACAAAGGGAGTCTAGAGAGAGTATATAGCAGATGAAAATGGTTGGGTTTCGTTACGCGAAATAGGTGTATACATTTGTTACAAAAAAGTTATTAACCCTCATAAGATTTATGTTTTCATGCTCTTCTTGTGTTTAAAACCCAGATAGGTTGTCTTTTTTACTATCTTATTTTTGACCCAGGGCTGACTTGAAATGTTTGAAGGATGAACGTGCTTCAGATCTTTGTTCGTACAACCATTGAAGAACATGTAACATTGGTAATCGCTCAATAGTACGAGTTATAGAACTCTCCACATGAATTTACATCATTGCTTAGAAAGTGGCAGTTTCTACCCATGTATTTAGTATGGGTCAATTTGGCTTGTGTTTTTATCTCATACGGGTCAAGTGGGCTATAGATCAAATTATACTTAGCTAAACGGAGCTACTCAAATGAATTTATATCTGTGTTTAGTGATCAAATGTGCATATAAATTTGTCAGACTGTTGTAATACAGCTTGTTCTCCGCTTCGGCTCAACCACCACCTAACCTCTTAGAAAAGATCCGATAGATAGCAGCTTAGTTTGTATGGCCATTGCTTGATTAAGCGGGTTGAATTGGTAATATTCTGCAGATTTTAATAACCCCTTTGCGGAACACCAGACGGAAGAGATTGGGAGTTTGACAAGGTTGAGGTACGCAATTAGCCCATAATCCTCTATTTTTCGGTTTTCCATATATGTTTTAAAGGAGTGTAAATTAAAGTGTTTTGAGACTTTCCCGGGCGACATGTCGCCCGGGATACATATCCACCGTGGCACATATAAGTTTGACTGAAAACGTGTGGGTCCCACCAAGTCGCTCGGGAAAGTCGCCCGAGAAAGAATCCCTGGCGAGCTTTCCCCTTCAAATTATCCCGGGCGACATGTCGCCCGGGATAAGTATCCCCAGCGACATGTCGCCCGGGAAAGCGTGAAAATGTCGCTGGGGATAGTGGTAAATGTTGTAGTGCGAGTTAAGAGAGTGTGGAGTATACGCTTGTTGAGCTAACATGAAATAAACCAAGACGGGATTTGTAGAGTTTACGCCGTAAGTTTACGCCGTAAACTTTATGTTTACGCCGTAAACTCTTGTTGGGTTAAGGACTTAAGCCTTTGGATGTTTACGCCGTAACATGTACGAATGGTTTACGCCGTAACATGTTTCGAGTTTTAAGGATTATAGTTTATGCCGTAATATGTGTTGACATTACGCCGTAACAAGTAAAAGTGTGTATACTTTACGCCGTAACAACTTGTGTTACGCCGTAAAGTCTATGTCAGACAGTTGGTAAAATTCAGTTTTAACCAACTTTAACTACCCAAAAACTTCCTAAAAACTGTCTAAGTTTCATGTTATATTCTCAGGAACTTTTGGTCTCAAGAAATAGAGAAAAACACACGAAAATTTCTTACAATTCCTTTATCGTTCTTGATTTGTGCTTCTTGTGCCTAGAACACAAATTGTCATTCTCTGTGTTTGATCCCGATAGAGATTTCGTGCAACCCAGGCATTTGATAGCGTCAAAATACTTTATACGAAAAGTGAACTCAACCCGATACACTAGAGATATCCAGGAACATCACAAACACCCTAACTATCTAACAAACGTATAAAGTATTTGTTATGATCATGGCTGGAAATACGGTGAAGGATATGACAACGAACTTTGGGAAGTTTGACAAGTTTGAGGGGCATGACTTTAGGCGATGACAGAAGAAGATGCATTTTTTGTTGACTACGTTGAAGGTGGTTTATGTGTTGACAACACCGATGCCGGAATTGTTGAAAGATGCAACAGTGGAAGCAATAAGGATAAGGGAAAAGTGGGAGAATGATGACTACATATGCAGAGGTCTTATATTGAATGGTATGTCTGATTCTATTTTTGATGTATATACGAATGTTGAATCGGCTAAGGAGTTATGGAATTCACTTTAATCCAAGTACATGCAAATGATTCTTCTAGTAAGAAATTCCTTGTGAGTAATTTAAACAATTACAAAATGATCGATTTTAGACCGGTTATGGAGCAGTACAGTGAACTTCTTAGGGTCCTTGGATAATACACACCACATGGCTTGAAAATGGATGAATCCATTTCTGTTTCAAGTATAATTGATAAGTTGCCTCCTTCCTTGAAGGATTTCAAACATACTTTAAAACATGGTAAAGACGATTTGTCTTTGGTCCAACTTTGTAGTCACTTGCGCATAGAGGAATCTCTAACGGCGCAGGAAAGTGACAAGGGCAATGGTAAGAAAGTTGGTGGACCCTTTGTTAACATGACATAAGAGGGTAAGAACAAACACAACAAACAAAGCAATGGTAAAAAAGCGATCCAATGAGAACAACAGTGGTTCTAGTTCCAACAAGAAACCAAACTTGGAATGTTGGAAATGTGGCAAGACTGGTCACTTCAAGAGGGATTGACGAAGTGGTAATAAGAAGAACGCAAATGCTGGTGGTTCGAGAAAGGGGGCTAAGGACCATTCACAAGACCAAGTTCAGAATTTAGTGCCTGTTTGAAACAGTTTTGTTAAATATTTTGTTTCACTAATTTCTGAAGCATTTTATGTGCAGGTTGATGCAATTGCGTGGTGGATTGATTCAGGTGCTACAACTCATGTTTGTAAAGATCGTTGCTGGTTTAAGACATACGAACCTGTGGAAGACTGATCTGTACTTTACATGGGTGGTGATCATTTCGATCCTATTCATGGAAAAGGAAGTGTAGTGCTAGAATTTAGTTAGGGAAAATCTATTACTTTGTTTAATGTGTTGTATGTACTAAAACTTCATAAGAATTTGATTTCTGGTCTTGTATAAAATAATTGTGGATATAAGCAGGTTTATGAATCCGATAAGTATATCTTATCGAAGTGTGATGTATTTGTAGGATTTGGTTATTATAACAATGGTATGTTTATGTTGAACTTGAATAAAGTTCTGGATGATTCGGATTCTATATATATATATATGTCTTCTTCTTCTAATGTTGTTAATTCCTCATTATGGCATGCTTGTTTAGGACATGTACACTATAAAAGAATGTTTGAAATGTCTAAAGATGATTTAATTCCTGCTATTGATGAAAATCCAGAAAAATATACTACCTGTATGTTAACAAAAATCACTAGGCAACCATTTAAAACTATAATAAAGAAATCTATCATACTTGAATTAATACATAGTAATTTCTGTGATTTTCATGCCATATTATCTTTGGGCAATAAAAAGTATGTGATAACTTTTATAGATGATGCCTCTAGGTTTTGCTATGTTTACTTGCTACATGCTAAGGATGAAGCCCTGGATAAATTTAAAATTTCTAAAACAGAAGTTGAATTGCAACAAAATGACTTAATTAAAACCTTACGCACAGATAGAGGTGATGAATATTATGATCCTGTATTTTTCCAATCTATAGGAATCATTCATGAAACTACAGCTCTTTACACACCACGAAAGAATGGTGTGGCTGAAAGAAAAAATAGAGCTCTTAAGGAAATAGTTAATTCTATGTTATCTTGGGTTTGAGTGAGGGATTCGGGGGAGAAGCCGTGTTAACGGCATGCTATTTATTGAATAAGGTTTCTAATAAAAGGAACAAGACTACTCCATATGAACTTTGGTATAAGAAACGACCTAACTTGTCATTCTTACGAGTTTAGGCTTGTAGAGCCGTTGTTAGGCTACTTTATCCGAAAAAGAAAACTTTGGGTGAAAAGGGTATTGATTGCATCTTTGTTGGATATGCTGAGCATTATAAGGTATATAGGTTTTATGTTATTGAACCTAATGACTCGGTTTCTATTAACTCAATTATAGAGTCGAGAGATGCAATATTTGATGAGAATCGTTTCTCTTCAATACCTAAACCAAAGGATATTATGCCAAATTCAGTTGAATCTCAAAGGGATGATCATTCTGATGATGTACCAAGTGAGATTCCTGAACCACGTAAAGGTAAAAGAGTTCAGAAAGCTAAATCATATGATTATGATTTTCAACTATACTTAGTTGAGGGATCGAGAGATCATGTTGTATCACAATACTCATATTGCTATAGTATTGAGGAAGATCCTAGAACCTATGATGAAGCTATGCAATCTCAGGATGCTGCTTTCTGGAAAGAAGCAATTGATAACGAGATTGGTTCTATTATGGAAAATAATACATGAATTCTATCTGATTTACCCCCTGGTTGTAAATCTTTAGGTTGCAAGTGGATCTTCAAAAGGAAGATGAAAGTCGATGGAACACTTGACAAGTTTAAAGCTAGATTGGTAATCCAAGGTTTTAGACAAAAGGAAGGGATCGATTACTTCGATACTTATGCACCAGTTGCTCGTATCACTACTATTAGATTGTTGTTAGCTTAGCATCTATTCACAATCTAGTAATCCATCAAATGGATGTCAAAACAACATTCTTGAATGGTGATTGGGATGAAGAAGTGTATATGAAGCAACCGGAAGGATTTGTTATGCTGGGTAATGAGCATAAGGTGTGTAAGTTGGTTAAGTCATTGTATGGGCTAAAACAAACACCTAAGCAGTGGCATCAAAAGTTTGATGAGGTTGTGTTGTCAAGTGGTTTTCACTTAAACCAATTTGACAAGTGTGTATATAGCAAATTTGATGACTCCAGTAAAGGTGTTATAAATTGTCTATATGTTGATGATATGTTGATTTTTGTCACCGACCAAAATCAAGTTGATAAAACTAAGAAGTTTTTTTCATCAAGGTTTTCCATGAAAGATATGGGAGAAGCGGACGTTATTCTTGGTATAAAGATTAAACGTGAAAACAAAGGATTGTCATTACACAATCTCATTACATTGAGAAAATACTCAAGAAATTTAATCGTGAAGATTGTTCTACGGTGAGTACTTCCATGGATCCGGTAGAAAAGCTTAAGCCTAATACAGGTAAACATGTGGATCAGCTCGAATACTCAAGAGCTATTGGCTGCTTGATGTATGCTATGACAAGTACTAGACCGGATATTGCATATGTTGTTGGTAGATTGAGTAGGTTTACTAGTAATCCTAGTAGACAACATTAGAAAGCAATAACAAGAGTGTTTAAGTACTTGAGAGGTAATATGAATTATGGTTTATCATATATTGGATATCCTTTGGTGTTAGAAGCTTATTCATATGCTAGTTGGATAAATCATGTTGAAGATTCATCTTCCACTAGTGGATGGGTGTTTCTGCTTGGGGGAGGTGCCATTTCATGGGCTTTCAAGAAGCAAACATGCATCACTGGTTCTACTATGGAATATGAGTTTGTAGCATTGGCTACTGCCGCTAAGGAAGCGGAATGGCTAAGAAACTTGATACATGATATTCCAATTTGGCCGAAACCAATATCACCAATATCTATCCGATGTGATAGTGCTTCCACAATGGCTAGGGCATATAGTTAGATATACAATAGGAAGTCTAGACATAGGGTGTTAGACATAGTATGGTAAGGGAACTAATCAGGAATGGTGTGATTTCTATTGAGTTTGTTCGGACACAACATAATTTAGTTGATCACTTGATGAAGGGTCTAGCTAGGGACTTGGTATATAAGTCAGTGATAGGGATGGGATTGAAGTCATTTTAGATCTACTACCTATGAGATACCAAATTCCCTTCTAATACAATGTTAGAAGCTGAATTCAATGTGGAAAGCTCATAACTAGAGATTGGAACACGTGTATTTATCTTCCCAAGGTATGTGTTCAGACCTGCAAGTGATGGTTAGGTTGAAGTTTATCTTCTTAATGGTTCTTTTGAAAAATTGCAAATCCAGGTGCAAGAACTAAAAGGACCACCTATGTGAACATAAACTTTTGCCACTTCAAGAAGCTTGGACTTGGCTTCCTATATGTTCATTAATAGATTAGGACACATGGCTTGTAAAGTGTCAAGTAAACGAACTTAAAAGTGTTGTAGAAACGAATGTGTATAGTATCTTTATGTATTCTAATGGATTGACGGGTTCAATCATTACAACACCCCGGTTTTTGAATATTTGGAATGTGTATTGTACTAAGATGAAAATTCAATTGTAAGACATTTTTATTTACGCATTTGTTTGCTTCATCATGTTTGTTTTATCATAATTGCATATATTTTTATATATGTTTTAGTAAATCAAGATTACACTAAAATGGGGGAGATTTGTTGGTGATTTTGGTGTCATCGGGCCATTTAGGTAATGGATTTACTAGAGACTGTCACACCTCCAAAATATTAGATTATAATGGCAGCCGAGGGTGTGTGACTTCATCTTATTGAGCTAACATGAAATAAACCAAGACGGGATTTGTAGAGTTTACGCCGTAAACTTTATGTTTACGCCGTAAACTCTTTTTAGGTTAAGGACTTAAGCCTTTGGATGTTTACGCCGTAACATGTATGAATGGTTTACGCCGTAACAGGTTTCTAGTTTTAAAGCTTATAGTTTACGCCGTAATATGCGTTGACATTACGCCATAACAAGTAAAAGTGTGTATACTTTACGCCGTAACAACTTGTGTTACGCCGTAAAGTCTATGTCAGGCAGTTGGTAAAATTCAGTTTTAACCAACTTTAACTACCCAAAAACTTCTTAAAAACTGTCTAAGTTTCCTGTTATATTCTCAGGAACTTTTGGTCTCAAGAAATAGAGAAAAACACATGAAAATTTCTTACAATTCCTTTATCGTTCTTGATTTGTGCCTATTGTGCCTAGAACACAAATTGTCATTCTTTGTGTATTATCCCGATAGAGATTTCGTGCAACCCATGCATTTGATAAGTTGAAATACTTTATACAGAAAGTGAACTCAACACGATACACTAGAGATATCCATGAACATCACAAACACCCTAACTATCTAACAGTTTGAAAAGTTCCTTTGCCTTATGAACCAATAATATAGTTTTTGCAAGTAATTACCAAGTCAAAATCTTACTGTTAATTTTATATCTTGTGTATAACTTACTGGGTTATAATATCTACCAAGTCTTACATGTTCTTCGATTGCGTGTTAGCTTTTACTATGCTAAAATAATCATCATTTCAACGTACAACAATGTACTATGCGTTTTTAAGCTAAATACCGCGTATGAACTTTTCTTTTTTCCTTATTTCTCGTAAAATTGTTTCTTTTCATATTTCGGTAATAATGATAGTAATCTTGTGTAACCTTTTTTTTAATTCGCATTGTCAACTTGTAAATGTATTTGGAGGAAATTCCAATAATGTGCTTTTCTTTTTTATTTTATAATATAGCCATATTTATTGTTGTTTCAAACCATCATATATATTTTATGGTGAGAATTTTTAATTTCATTGTGTTTTTCATGAAAAAGTGATTTGCATGAAAAAAAAATCAAATGTAACAATATAATTAAATAGTTAAAAAGTCATCATGCACATGTTTACTGACATCTCAACAAGTTTAATTAATAAGTAATTTAGTTTAATGATTTGGTCTAAAATTATAAGCCAAGTCTCCCAATATCTGTCATTGACTCATTCTAAAACCAACAATCTTCATCATTTGTTCCACCTATAAATACAACATAAGACCCAACAAACACAACACACCTCGACACATACAATTTGTTCTAAAAAGTAAAAAACCCCTTTTGTTTACCAATTATGCAGAAGATGAACATCATTAGCTTCTTATCTTTCTTTGTTTTCCTCATCTTTTCCATTGCCACTGCATCTTCAGATGACTATGGTTTATCGACAAAATATTATGAACGAGTGTGCCCTCAAGCTCTCCCGACCATCAAACGTGTGGTAGAGGATGCAGTTGCACAAGAACGTCGCATGGGTGCTTCTTTGTTACGTCTTCATTTTCATGATTGTTTCGTTAATGTAAGTAACTTACGGTCTCAAGTTGTAAAAAGAATAAAAATATATTGTACCTTGAATATCTTAGATTGTTTTATATACTTTATTTTTGTATAATGTAGGGATGTGATGCTTCCATTCTTTTGGATCAAACGTCTACAATCGACACTGAGAAAAATGCAGCCGCTAATGTGAATTCAGCTAGAGGGTTTGAGGTTATTGATAGAATCAAGTCTGAAGTTGACAAAATTTGTGGCCGTCCGGTAGTGTCTTGTGCTGATATCTTAACTGTCGTTGCTCGTGATTCTGTTGTTGCAGTAAGTTAATACTGAAACTTGTTAATGATAACCAAAAGATATAACAGTAATACAGTTATATAGTATGCTTAGTACTAAGCATATTAAAAAATCTCGAATTTGTTATTGGTTTTAACTTGCATAATGTATGATGTATAGCTTGGTGGGCCTACATGGGACGTCAAACTTGGAAGACGAGACTCAACCACTGCGAGTCAAGCCACAGCTAACGTTACAATCCCATCACCTTTCATGGACTTACCAGCACTAATCAAAAGCTTTGAAGACCAAGGGCTGGACGAGGAAGACTTAGTTGTGCTTTCGGGTGCACACACTCTAGGGTTCGCTCAATGTAGAACCTTTAGGAGTCACATTTACAATGATACCAACATTGATCCAGCCTTTGCAGGCCAACTTCGTACAAATTGTCCACAAGCTGGTGGTGACTCAAACCTTGCGCCACTTGACCCTACACCAAGCTCCTTCGACACAAGATACTTCAACAATTTGGTGAGCAGAAGAGGAGTTTTGGGATCTGATCAAGCATTGTTTAATGGTGGTGAAACTGATGAGCTTGTTTCGAAATACAATGACAACTATGAAAAATTCTTTGAGGATTTCGCGAAGTCTATGATAAAAATGGGTAACATTAATCTATTAACCGGGAATAGAGGCCAAATTCGCGAAAACTGCAGGAGAATTAATTCACAGTAATCAAAAGAAAATGAGTTAAAGTTTGACATGTTTACGAATTTATTAAACAATAGTAAACATGTTAAATTCGTCAAGGTGATCTTTTAAATTTTGTATTATTTAATTTGTAAAATTTGAAATTGTTTATTAATTTCTTGTTGAATAATAATAAGTTATTGAATTGAGTTTTGTTTTTCTTATATTTTGGTTAGAGTTAAGTTGTTTCAAGACTTTTATTTAATCAAATACTTAGTATGTTGAAACAGAAAGGTTTGACATTTTGTGTTCTGGAGTCTATCAATTGGTATGACATAAGTTTATTGTGAGAAATATTATGGCTCAACATCTCATCAAGGAACAAAGTTTGAGAACTCTACGGTGTAACAAGGATCAAAGTGTTACACCGTAGAGAAAATAACTTCTACGACTCTGTCTAAAATCTTGTCATCATCATTTTCCTTCACTTGAAAAGAACTCGCCTCGAGTTCTCGCCATTAAGGGCTTCATCAACATCGAACATCTTCTTCCGACGTACCTTATCTTCAATTAGCTTTACGCTCTACATCAACTTGAGAACTTTTTTCCTTCACTTACTCACGTTTCTTCACAAGTTTTCCACATTGCCCATAATCCATTCAAAACGTTAAATATCTCTTTATCACCCCCTCATCGGTTCTTTTTCGTATGTCGTGAATATAGTCGAACGGAAATCAAACCAGTATCAGACCAGACCAAACCAATCTCAAAACCACAAATTAAATTATATAAAGTTAGTTTTAAACCCGAAGTTATGCCCCAAAATCATTACAAGAAAAAAAACGACGGGCGACGAAATATCCCCGGCGACCTACGTCGCCGGGAAAACATCACTAAACGACAAAAAGTCATCCGACGTGGCCCTAATTGCGTAAGGCTTTTTAGTCAAAGTTGGTAAAAAGTTTATTCGGTGATATGTCGCCAGGATACTTTGGGTAAAGTTTGACTAAAAAAGTCTCCAAATATGTTGCGGTAACGTTTCTCGCTCAAGTTTCTCCGGCGACATGTCTCCGGGGAATAATTTGACCACGGTTGACTGTGTTTAACCAAAGTCATTAGCTAATGACTTTTGAGGGGTGACGTGTCCAATAGTTTCCCCGGCGATATGTCGTCGGGGAATGGTTTAGTCGTTTGTTGACATACGTTGACTCAAAAAAGACATTGAAAAAGTTGGCGGTAATGTTTCCCGCTCACGTTTCCCCGGCGACATGTTGCCGGGGAACAGTTTTGTCCTTTATATATTAATTTTTTATTAAGTATAATATATAGATATTATTAGTAATTATATATTTTATAAATAATAATTAAATAAATACTAATAAAAAAACATTCTGGTTTCTCGGTTCGGTTTCTCTGTTCGGTTCGATTTCTCTTTTCCGTTCGGTCCGGTCAATCCTTTTAAACTAACAATGAAGTAAACCCCTTCTGTAACATAATAATACACATTCCTTTAGTTAAATATTATACATACCACTTGTAGGAACACAAGCGAGACCTTATACCGATAATCATACGAGACTTACAAACAGACACTTAAACAAACACCTTACGACGATAATAGACGCATACACAAGCTAAAACGTACACAATAGCCACCATTTTCTTCGACACAGTTTTAACATAGTAGGAGGTGGGCACAACACCACCGTTTTGGTTAAATGACAAACTACTCCAAACTAAATTTCCCCATGTCATTGTAAAGCTTGTGCAGTAGTGCAGTTGAATCCATTGTGTGCTTCTCGAGATGCATATACATTTCTAATGTTGCCTCGAGTACCTGTAGCTTTTCAATGAAGAGCGTGCAGTTTGCACACTCTGTATTTTTTTGAAGGTCTCGGAGAATAGCTTGGAGGTGTTGATGGTCCTGAAGAATAGCTTGGAGTCGTTGAAGGTCTCGGAGAATAGCTTGGAGTCGTTGAAGGTCCTGGAGAATAAATTGGAGTCGTTGAAGCTCTAGGAGAACCGACCAGTAGACGGACTTGTTCCTCTTTCTATAAAAAAATTTCACATCCAAAATAGTTTTCCCGAGGCTGTTAAAGAGTAAAGAAAATAACTTTGAACGACTAACCAGATTATTTGTATATTACACAGATAATAAACATTTGATTGTTCACCTTTGATCGTGGACATGCATAGTATAGTTTACCACAGGCTTTAGGTGTATACGATTCTCGCAGAACGACATCTCTGGCTCCACAACGACACGCAAAAGCTTCATATGGCACCATATTCATAATAATAGTGTGATTCGTTGGTGGTTGTGAATGTAAGAGTGTGCGTGATCTGTTGGTGGTTGTAAGGAAAATATTTGCTTTTATGTTAAAAAAAAGTGCTTTTGGCGGGAACTCTTTGCACTAATTTTGTGAGGGTTATAGTTAACCTGGCTTTGGCGGGAGTTTTTGGCAGTGAGTACAACAATAGCATCTCGACTCATCCGTTAAAAATCTAATGTACAACGATAATATATCGAATCATCCATTGAACATCTAATGTATAATGATACCATCTCGACCCATCCTTTGAACATCTAATGTACAACGATAACATATCGACTCATCCGGTTAACATCTAATGTACAACGATAGCATCTTGACTCATTCGTTAAACATCTAATGTACAACGATAACATCTCGACTCATCTATTAAATATCTAATGTACAACGATATCATCTCAACTCATCGGTTAAACATCTAATGTACAACGATAGCATCTCGACTTATTCGTTGAACATCTAATGTACAACAATAACATCTCGACTCATCCGTTAAACATCTAATGTACAACGATAGCATCTCGACTCATTCGTTGAACATCTAATGTACAAAGATAACATCTCGACTCATCCGTTAAACATCTAATGTACAACGATAGCATCTCAACTCATCCGTTGAACATCTAATATAACACCCCCATTTTTGACATATAGCAGCGGAAGCTAATATAGGGTATTATTTCATAGTACAACAGTCATAATCATAAAAAATCACTCGAAAGAGACGTTTTTAAAAGATAAGTTATCATTCATTATTTCATCAGAGTTTTTACAAACAGAGGTCCCAAAATCTACATGAAAACATAAAGTTTGAATGATAACAGTTTAGCCATCTTCAAGTCCACTTCGTGTCCGGGCTACTTCGTGCCATTAAGATGTTCAGTTACTGAGATAACATTGCTAAAAAGTGTCAACACAATGGATTTGAAGTCGAAAATTACATAGTTTATAATAAATAGTGTGAATACAAGTCATCATAGCGTGGGTTACGTTGTTAACAACCCATAGTGTAATAATTGCAATGAGTTCAGTTAATATACAAAAATAGTATTATTGCGTCTATAGTCATGGACACTCAAACTGACCTTGTGTTATAATGTATCAATAATGATATATATCATAGACTCTATTGGTCCCCGATGTAGGTAATTGCCATAATACCTATGATGTTTCAATATAGTGGTTTGGTTACCTATCTGTAACACAATACGGGATTCGTCAATCCCCAATAGGCACTATTTCACCATATTCACGTTCAATCGTTCACTCGCAAGTGATTAATGGTCCATGATGGTGGGGGTCTTTTGGCATAAAGGGACTTAGACAACAGATGCAATAATATATCAGGATAGCATACATTTAGAAAACACTTGTATTCATGGTTTATAGCATGTATCCCCCTCACGGGTTTATGAAATAGAAGATTTAAAAGTGAGGCTATGAACTCACCTTAACAGTATAGGGAAATCTGATTGATGGCAAAAGTATATCAAGTGAAAGTAACGGCTTCGTCACGCAACCTGGGGTGATATGTCAAGTCTTAGTGTGATAGTTTATGTTTCAAAACTTCATAAAGTTTAACGTATATCTTTGATTTATTAAATTATGGAAATATTGTATCGCTGTTCGGGCTATCATAATCCAGAGGCCATGTAGTATCGTTTGAGGAGCCAGGGCACTTTAAATCGTAAACCCAGCAAACTCGTCAAAACGAAAACTCAAATGAAACCCTTCATATGAAATTCCCTAGTAACGTGATACGATAAGATTTTAAGTTTCTTCAAAAGTTAGTTGATGATAAATTATGTTAAATATATAACGAAATAATGCGTCGATTTATGATTAATAACGATAAATGTGTCGGGTTTTAATAAAATCGAGTTTTATAATATTAATATATATTTTTATAATTTATATAAAAATATTATATTTTATATTTTTAAGTTTGCAAAATTGGCAATATATACCCTTGGTTTATAAACTTTTACAACTTTAGTCCTTTATATATAAAGTATATATAATTTAAACCTTTAACTTTGAAACTTGGCAAAATAGGTCCTTATAGTTATAACTTTAGAATAATGACATTTTCAGCCCCTTTAGTTATAAATTTCAGAAAGTTACGATATATACCCCTATGCATGGAAATATTTGCAAAACAAGTCCAAAAAGCCATGCAAGCTTATTTTAAGATTCCAAATGATATTTGCAGGTTATAGCTTATTAGAATAAGCTAAAATAAGATGTTCTAACGTAACAAAAGTTTAGAAAAAGGATTCGTTAGCTAGAAAATCAAAACGGGTCGTTTTTAGGGTTTTAATAAAAAACACATGGGTTTGAGGATTCAAAGCTTCAAACAAGAGTTCATATATGATCTTAAAAGTATTATGAACATTCTAATACAGATTATAAGCTTATTGAACAAGAATTAAGCTTACTTGAGCTAGAAATGGGTCGAAATGGGGTTTTCGGGTTCGTACGCCTAGAAATGGCTTCAAGACTTTGTTTTTCTTGCTTCTTGGCTTCTATTCTGAGCTTAGGGACTTCTCTTGATCTTCTATTGCTGCTAGGGAATGGCTGGAACTCCATTTGAGTGTGTGAGATGAGTTTGAGGTATGAATGAAAGTGTTGTGTATGTATGCATATATATAGGGTCAAAAACCCTTGGTGCCCAAGTTTTCTTGTCATCTAAGGGTTTGATAAGTGTCCTAGCTAGCTGAGGTGAGTAAGAGATGCTAGTAGGATGAGTAAGGAAGGCTAGAACTAGCTATGAAGATGTGGAATGGGTGTTTGGAGGCCACTGCTAGGAAGGGGTGACAAGGTGTTGACTTGGCCAACTTGGTGGCCAAGGGAGGAGATAGAGGTGCTTGTAAGCTGCTTGGTGACATAAGGGTGAGGTCATGGAGGTGCTTGGTTAGTAACTTGTGTTTAAAATGTGTAAAAATGAAAGAAAATAAGTGGCGGGTTTGGTTTATTTTCGGGTTAGGGTTTAGGGTTTTAAAATGTGGATTAGGGTTAGGATTAGGGATAGATTAGGGTTTAGGATTAAGGTTTAGTGTTAGGATTAGGGTTAGGATTAGGGATTAGGGTCTAGTTTTAGGTTTAGGGTTTAGTTTTAGGTTTAAAGTGAAATTAGGGTTTTAGGGTTTTGTTTAGGGTTTAGGTTTCTAGATTAGGGTTTAGAATGAATTAAGGTTTAGGTTTAGGGTTTAGGAGTCATGTATTAAGTGCTTGTACCTTGTGTCAAAGTGGAAGTAAGAAACTAAAATGAATTTGGAGGTAAAATGACCTAGTTTAACTTTCTTGCATTATTGACTTGTACATTGAGCTTTAGAAAGTTATAACTTGATTCAGGAGGGAAAAGATATTCAAATGTTTTGTATTGATACTTGTACACATGCTTTAGAGGCTTGTACATTCATTTTATATGTATACATTACATATAATTAGGGTTTAGATGAAAACATTAACGTCTAATGCTTGTTTTAAAATAACGTTTTGAAAAGTACGTTAAATGGATAATGTACTTGGTAAAATGATATTAAGATATAGACGTGACATATTAGGATGTTTACATGATATAAACATAGATAGAGATGGCATTGGTAGAGGTTGCGTGAGCTCGTTTACTTTGGAGATGCAAGTTACGTTGCATAATAAGATAAAGCAAAAATTTTCCTATAAAAAGGTGGTATATATATAATAGATGGATATTATAGTACATCTAATTTAATAGATGGATATTTACATTGATGAAAATTGCGGGTTGTTATAGTCTCCCTCCCTTAAAAGAAATCCCGTCCCGAGATTTAGTTGGATGCCGGAGTGGTGTTTGAAAACAGATGTGGATATTT
This sequence comes from Tanacetum coccineum, assembly GCA_026074375.1. Classification (NCBI taxonomy): domain Eukaryota; kingdom Viridiplantae; phylum Streptophyta; class Magnoliopsida; order Asterales; family Asteraceae; genus Tanacetum; species Tanacetum coccineum. Next base: position 50,935 of record BQNB010015401.1, read on the forward strand.
GGAACGAATTTGATCTTCGCATTCCCATGTAAATTCTGGTCCTCTTTTAGAGTTCCATCTTACTTTGATTATAGGAATACGACTTTGTTTCAGTTGCTTGACTTCTCGATCCATAATCTCCACTGGTTCTTCTACAAAGTTGAGTTTGTCATCAAGTCGAAACTCTTTCATTGGAATGACAAGGGATTCGTCTGATAAGCATTTCTTTAGATTAGAAATGTGGAAAATACTGTGGACATTACTAAGCTCTTCAAGAAGCTCTAGTTTGTATGCCACTGGGCCTATCCGTTCAAGGATTTTGAATGGTCCAATGTACCGGGGATTAAGCTTTCCTCGTTTTCCGAATCGGATGACACCTTTATGAGGTGATACTTTCAACATAACACGATCTCCAACTTGAAATTCTTAAGGCTTTCGTCTTATATTGGCATAACTTCTTTGCCGATCTCTTGCAGCTTGCAAGCGTTGTCGAATTTGCACTATCTTTTCAGTGGTTTCATGGATTATTTCTGGTCCTGTAAATTGAACATCTCCAACTTCGGCCTAGCAAACAGGTGATCTGCACTTTCGACCATAAAGTGCCTCAAATGGTGCTGCCTTGATACTGGCATGGTAACTGTTATTGTTTGAGAATTATACCAATGGTAAGTGTCTTTCCCATCCATTTCCAAAGTCTATAACACAGGCTCGAAGCATGTCTTCGAGTGTTTGAATGGTCCTTTCACTTTGTCCATCGGTTTCGGGATGATATGTCGTACTCATGTCTAATTGAGTACCCAAAGCACTTTGTAATGATTGCCAGAATCTGGATGTGAAATGACTGTTACGATCCGAAATGATAGATATTGGCACGCCATGCCGGGAGACTATTTCTTTGATGTATAACCTTGTAAGAGTTTCCATACTATGTGTCTCTCGGGTAAGGATGAAGTGTGCGGATTTGGTAAGGCGATCGACAATGACCCAGATTGTGATTCTTTCCCATTTCCACATAGGAATCTCCGGTTGTACCAATAAGCCGGATGGCGTCTGACATTCTGCCTTAACTCTAGAACATGTTAAACATTTGCCAACCTATTCAGCGATGATTGCCTTCATGTTAGGCCACCAATAGAGTTTCTTAAAATCCTAATACATCTTGTCAGAACCCGGGTGAATGGAATATTTTGATTTATGGGACTCATGCATGATCAAGTCTCTCAGATTAACAAAAAGTGGTAACCAGCTTCGGTTCTTAATACAACGAGTTCCATTAAGACTTATTTCAAATGCTTTATCAATTCCTCGTAAGTTTTCAGCCTTGATATTTTCTTCTTTGAGTGCTTCGGTTTGAGCTTTAAAAATTTTTGAGGGTAAGTTTGGATGAATGGTTATAACTAATGATCTAACTCAGAGTGGTTTGATTCGTTCCTTCCAGCTTAAGGCATCTGCTACAACATTTGCCTTTCCAGGATGGTAGCGAATTTCACAATCGTAATCTGCAAGCAATTCTAACCAACGGCGTTGTCTCATGTTCAACTCTTTCTGATCAAGGATATGCTAAAGACTTTTATGATCAGTGAACACAGTACACTTTGTACCGTATAGGTAGTGTCTCCAAATTTTAAGAGCGAACACAACTGCTCCTAATTCGAGATCATGAGTGGTATAGTTTTCTTCATGAGGTTTGAGTTGTCGGGATGCATATGTAATAACTTTCTCTCTTTGCATTAACACCGCTCCGAGACCTTGATAGGATGCATCACAGTAAACAACATAATCATCATTTCCTTCTGGTAATGCTAAGATTGGAGCTTCACAAAGCTTCTGTTTTAGTAATTGGAAAGCTGACTCTTGATCTTCGCCCCAGATATACTTTTTGTTTTTCTATGTTAATTTAGTCAAAGACTTTGCAATCTTCGAAAAACCTTCGATGAATCTCCGGAAGTAGCTGGCAAGTCCTAAGAATTGACGTATTTCTGTGGGTGTAGTAGGAGCTGCCCAATTCTTAACTGTTTCAATCTTGGCGGGGTAAACATGAAGTCCTTGATTATCAATTAAGTGTCCAAGAAATTGCACGATATGAATCCAGAAATCACACTTAGAGAACTGATATCTTAACAATTGCTGCTCGTGATTCTGTCGTCGTGGTAAGTTAAAAACTTAAACATATTGAAAATCAAAAAAAAGAGCACAAAGATATACTTATAGGGTATGCTTAGTAGTCTTAGTACTAAGCATAACCTAAAATCTCACATATGTTATTGATTTTAATTTGTGTTATTTATGATGTGTAGCTTGGTGGCCCTTCATGGAAAGTCAAACTTGGAAGAAGAGACTCGACAACCGCGAGCAAAGCCACCGCTAATGCTAATCTCCCATCTCCATTCATGGATTTGCCAGCACTTATCAAAAACTTCGAGGACCAAGGGCTTGATGAGGAGGACTTAGTCGTGCTATCGGGTGCACATACTCTAGGGTTTGCTCAATGTTTTACCTTTAGGGATCACATTTACAACGACAAAAACATTGATCCAGCCTTTGCGGGTCAGCTAAGGACCATTTGTCCACGAGTTGGAGGTGACTCAAACCTCGCACCACTTGACCCTACGCCAAGCTCTTTCGACACCAAATACTTCGACAACTTGATGCGGAGAAGAGGGGTGTTAAAATCTGATCAAGTACTATTTAATAATGGTGAAACTGGCGAGCTTGTTTCGGAATATAACGAAGATAACACAAAATTCTTTAAGGATTTTGCAAAGTCTATGATCAAAATGGGTAAAATTAATCTATTAACGGGGAATAGAGGTCAAGTTCGTGACAACTGCAGGAGAGTTAACTCAGAGTAATCTAAAGATTCTGAATTAAAAAGGTTGACATAGTTACAAATATATCAAATAAATCTTGTAATTTGTAAACATGTTAAACTCATGGACGTGATTGATCGAAAATAGTGATGCTTTGTAAAAAATTTCAATTGTATATTTGTTTGTTGTTGAGTAAGAGTTATTAATCAGTTTTGTTTCATATTTTTTTTTTGTTTAGCTTAAGTTATTTCATTATTGCTTATTGTTATCTATATACTTCCTATCTAGAAAAAAAATGCTGACATTTTGTGTTTTGGTTTGTTGCAAACGGTACGACATTCATTTCGATTATGTAAATCTATAGCAGTTTGAAATTTCATTAATTTAGGTTAGCATCTTGGTTCTTTGATTCATAAGGTTTCCCATGAATAGGGTTTTATTAAAATGTTTAGAGAAATGGCAACAACTTTTGGAGCAAATTGTATTACTAGTAGATACTATAACTTTGCATACTGATAACAAGGTTAAACTGACTTAACTAAACCAACATCGTGTGACACGTAAGCAAAATATGATGTTGTAGAGTTGAAGCCTCATCTTGTTTAGAGACACATATGGGTGTTTGGATGTCTTTGAATTGCTGAAATGAAAAAAGTGGATTGCATGTACTGAAGAGGTTTGCCTAGGTAGACCTTTGTGGAGGATCGTCACGCTATTTATTGATGTTTATGAGATGAAGGTATTTTGATCTCGTCTCTCACGAAATGGTAGTCGACCTCCGTGTGTTCGGTCCTAGCATGATAAACTTGATTGAATGCTAGTGCTATAGAGGAATTGAAAAAGTATCGATTAAGCTATACAAACCTTGATCCATTTACAACTAAGGGAATTTTGTGTTTTCGATTTTTGAATATATGAACTAGTGAGACAAGTTAGTCATTTGATTCAACGACGTTCATTCGTTTCTTTTTCCTTGGTATTGAAGATTTCAATAGTTAAACCGAAACCGACCAAATAAGTATCACAGCAAATTAGCCGAAAAAACTAGAGAAAAGTGACTAATCACTCGGCTCGTTTTCATAAATATAAATTTCAAAATTGGTTTCTTTATTAATCATCTGTTTTATTACTAATTACATATTAAACCAATGTCTACTGTTTACCGACTTCTAATATACAAGATTAATTTTGGGTTAACCAACCAACTTTTACAGCTTTCTTGGATGTATATCAGAGTCTCATATATTTCTTATATACATACGTATATTTTAGATTACTGACCAAATCTAACAGGCTATCCAAGTTTGAAAAGTTGTTTTGCCTTATGAACCAATAATATGGTTTTTTGTCCAGTAGTACCACTGTCAAAATCTATTATGAGGCTGTCTATTTTAATCATGTGTATAACTTATGAATTAAAATATTCCCAAGTCTCACATGTTCTGTCGATTGTGTGTTTAGCTTTCTTTATGCAGAACAACATCATCATCAATTCACGCACGACAAGGTAATCGCGTTTATAAGCCAAGGATCGCGTATGAACTTTTCTGTTTTCCCTCTATTTCTAAAAAGATTCATTTCTCACTACAAGAAATAGGAGAACACGTGACGGAATTTTTCCCAGCGACATTTGTCGCTAGGGAAAGCTCACTAAACGACAAAAATTGATCGCACTACTACAAAAACTGCTTTTACCCACGGACTTTTCCCACGGAAAAAATCTCGTGTGAAATTTCCCACGGAATACCCACAAATTACCCACCGAATTGGGTGTGGTAAATTGTTACCAAGGATTGCGTTAGTGAAATTCCGTGGCAAATTTTCCCACAGATTTCCCACTATTCTGGTTGATTCGACATCCGTGGGAAAATTGTGGCAAATTTCACACATATTTGCCACGGCTACAGATTTCCTACAGATTTTCCCACAAGATTTTGAAGTATCGTTTGTTAATGTACATGTGGGCAAATTTCACACAGATTCATCTGTCCGTGGGAAAGTCTGTGGGTACATTTCCACAAATCTATACCCACCAAGTTGATAAATCGTGCGGTAATACGTGGAGTATATTTACCACAGTTTCAACACGGTAATCAAGGATTTTAAAGACATGGAAACACAGTAGCAATATAAATAAAATAAAATAAAAACATCTTATAAACGGCTTTAAATCCCCTCCACTCAACAAAACTGCAATGCTTGGGGCCACGGGTAAGAATCATCCCACTGAGCTCCCGTATTACCTGTATAGAGTACAAACATTAATGACTAAGAATAGCACAAAAGAAAGTTCAAGAACCGAGCAGTCTATGTTGGTGGGAATAAAAAAAGATGCTCCAGTTAATCAATCATGGTGGCGGATTCAGCATATGACGGCGGCGATAAGATCATAGTGGCGGCAGTTTGTGTATTAGGGTTTACCCAGTATGTGAGACCCGCACATTTATATTTATCAACCACATGCTGCAACACGTTGGCATAAAAAAAGTATATGGGCATCATAGTAATAGAAACGGACACACACGCTCACACGTGTACACTGCATACATATAAGACCCCATGTGTGTGTGTAAATATAAACTGTCATCAAGTCCAATAGAAGTTTTAGGAAGACTAACTAAGGTTCTGTGGGCCACCATAAACACTACTACAAAAAATGCTTTTACCCACGGACTTTTCCCACGGAAAAAATCTCGTGTGAAATTTCCCATTGAATACCCACAAATTACCCACCGAATTGGTGTAAATTGTTGACCAAGTTTTCGTGTGAAATCCGTGGCAAATTTCCCACAGATTTCCCACTATTCTTGTTGATTCGACATCCGTGGGAAAATTGTGGCAAATTTCACACATATTTGCCACGGCTACAGATTTCCTACAAATTTCCCACAGATTTTGACTATCGTTTGTTAATTTACATGTGGCAAATTTCACAAAATTATTTCCGTGAGAAAGTCGTGGGTAATTTCCTACAAATTTCCCACCAAGTTGATAAATCCGTGGGAAATACGTGGGTAATTTCCCACTGATTTCCCACAAAAATATCGTTTTTATGTTTCAGCCTACTTACGCATTCCCACGTTACTTACTATGTGTTCATATATGTTTGTAGTTTAATATCATATGTGTTTGTTGATTAACGTAATTATTTATGTGAGTATCGCAAGTATACGTGTTAGTTTAAGTATAACCTTTTGTGTAACAAATCATTACGTGTGTATGAATATCTACACGTGTGTGTTCCACATGTGCGTTTATGACATTCATTGTATGCATTGATGTTTAGTATGTAAGTATACGAACTTGTATACACCTGAACGTGTAACCATATTGTAAAAGTAAAAGAAAACGATTATGTCCGTGGGAAAGTCGTGGGTAATTTCCCACAGATTTCCCACTAAGTTGATAAATTCGTAGGAAATACGTGGGTAATTTCCCATAGATTTCCCACAAAAATACCGTCTTTACGTTTCTGCTTACTTACACATTCCCACATTACTTAGTATGTGTTCATATGTGTTTGTAGTTTAATATCATATGTGTTTGTTGATTAACGTAACTATTTATGTGAGTATCGCAAGTATACGTGTTGGTTTAGGTATAACCTTTTGTGTAACAAATCATTATGTGTGTATGAATATCTACATGTGTGTGTTCCATATGTGCGTTTATAACATTCATTGTATGCATTGATGTTTAGTATGTAAGTATACGAACTTGTATACGCCTGAACGTGTAACCATATCGTAAAAGTAAAAGAAAACGATTATGTCCGTGGGAAAGTCGTGGGTAATTTCCCACAGATTTCCCACCAAGTTGATAAATCCGTGGGAAATACGTGGGTAATTTCCCACTGATTTCCCACAAAAATACCGTCTTTACGTTTCTGCCTACTTACACATTCCCACGTTACTTACTATGTGTTCATATGTGTTTGTAGTTTAATATCATATGTGTTTGTTGATTAACGTAACTATTTATGTGAGTATCGCAAGTATACGTGTTGGTTTAGGTATAACCTTTTGTGTAACAAATCATTACGTGTGTATGAATATCTACACGTGTGTGTTCCACATGTGCGTTTATGACATTCATTGTATGCATTGATGTTTAGTATGTAAGTATACGAACTTGTATACGCCTGAACGTGTAACCATATCGTAAAAGTAAAAGAAAACGATTATGTCCGTGGGAAAGTCGTGTGTAATTTCCCACAGATTTCCCACCAAGTTGATAAATCCGTGGGAAATACGTGGGTAATTTCCCACTGATTTCCCACAAAAATACCGTCTTTACGTTTCTGCCTATTTACAAATTCCCACGTTACTTAGTATGTGTTCATATGTGTTTGTAGTTTAATATCATATGTGTTTGTTGATTAACGTAACTATTTATGTGAGTATCGTAAGTATACGTGTTGGTTTAGGTATAACCTTTTGTGTAACAAATCATTACGTCACAAATATATATAAAAAACTTACTTTATTTATAAAAAAAATGAAAAAACCCAAACTCGACCGGGTCAAACCGGGTTTCGAGAACCGGGTTGACCCGGGTCACCTTAAACCCGGTGGGTCAAACCCGGTTTCAAAAATATGAAACCCGTTTTTTTGACCGAAACCGATTCAACCGGTTGACCCGACCGGGTCGAACCGGGTTTTCTATTCATTTAGATGCACCATTTTGAGTTTCGAACGTTAACTTGATGTGTAGATGGTGCAAATTGATTTTGATGATTTCGGCACATGCAGAGGAACAAAAAAATAAAATGCATCTAATATACGTATATGCATCTAATTAAAAGCTAGAAAACACATTATGATGCGTTATAATGCATCTAAGATTATAGAGATGCATCTAATTTAAGTCGGTGCATCTCGGATATGCGGTTATAGTTACTTCTTATCCTTCTTATTTTAAGAAAACTTCTTATTTGATCCTAACTCTCTCTCTCTCTCTCTCTCTCTCTCTCTCTATATATATATATATATATATATATATATATAGTAGGGATCCAGTGAGAAGTAAATTAAAATAAGAAGTGGTGAGAAGTGATTAAAACCACACATTTGAGATGCAACGACTTGCATTAGATGCATTTTTATTCATTTAGATGCACCATTTTGAGTTTCGAACGTTAATTTGATGTGTAGATGGTGCAAATTGATTTTCATGATTTTGACACATGCAGAGGAACAAAAAACAAGAGAAAAAATAAAATGCATCTAATATACGTATATGCATCTAATTAAAAGCTAGAAAACACATTATGATGCGTTATAATGCATCTAAGATTATAGAGATGCATCTAATTTAAGTCGGTGCATCTCGGATATGCGATTATAGTTACTTCTTATCCTTCTTATTTTAAACTTGATTACGCCTGAACGAGTTAACCATGTCCCGCACAAAATATTAAACATAACGCCGCACAACAACGCGCGAAAAATTAACGCTCCGCAACAACGCACGGGTAACCATGCTTGTTTTTACAATATGTATAGTATAGAAAAAATGATAGACGGAGTAAAATATACAGTAATTATGTGGAAAAACAAATTTGACATCAAAATACTACTCTATTGCTAGCATGCTTGCGGCTTTGTTAAAAAAAGTGTTTCTAAAGTCGGTGGGGTTTTATTGGTTCACGGAAGTGACATTTTTTGTTCGACATATGTGATTTTACCAAATTATTCCTTTTAACCACATAATCAGGCCCTCAATTTTCAATTTGTTTGTTACTTTTTCTTTTTTTATTTGTACAGATTACCAATATATATTGTGTTTGAAAATCTGGATCGGTCTACGTTTGTTGTGATAAAAAACGGAAACAAAAAACACATGACTATAAACATAAACGACACCACCCGCAACGGAGCGCGGGTGATAAAAAACGGAACAAAAAACCACATGACTATAAACATAAACAACACCTGCCGCAGCGAAGCGCGGGTCCAAAAATCTTGTTAATTATACGTAACTTAATATTTTATGTTTTTTATTTTTCCATAGGTACATTAATTTATACAATATTTAAATGTTTTTATTTATCTTAATCTTTCCCGGTTTCCCTCTCCTAAAAATTTCATGTGTCCCGCTTGAACTTTTCCCCAAAATCAAAATAACATTTTTTCCCACTATATCTTATCTGATTTGTCATCCACACATCCTCTTCTCTTCTATTTTTTCATAAGCACATCTTGCATCTCAACTGTTGCCGCCGACCCACCAAACCATCGCCATCTCATATCCTAACTACAACACGAATCACCGTTTCACCTCCGAACAACCACAGTCCCCAAAAATAGCACAGGTATGGTTTCAATTTTTAAAGTTTTTTTAATTGTTCCTTTTTGGAACAATTTTTATCATTTGCTTACTATTTATTTTATGCGATTTGGGTTCTAATAGCTTTTTATAGTTTATGATTTGAGCATGTTTATGTGTCTGAACACAAGGTGTTTGTTGAAATGTTTAAACTTGTATTTATGTTTTCTTCAGGCTAGCTTCTTCCTTTTGTTGTTCAGGTATAAGAGACCAGTTTATATCAAAGAGAACGTGTGTATGTGGAGCTACGGATAGACTTGCAGATGAATTGTTGCCTAATAAGACACTTAGAGAGACAATAATAGTTCAAGCAGCCGTGATCAAGGTATATGATCAACCAATGACCCATTTAGTTCTTGTTAAAATTCAATAGGTTAGCTGAGTTTTATATGTTTCTTTTTCAGCCAAGGACAACATATATAGGCTTCTATCACTTGTGTCGAGATCTTTGTAGTTAGATACTTAAGGTTATAATTAAAGTAATAAAGTCATGGTTACATGCAATGTGCCGCTTTGTATCAGATTAACATAGCAGATAAATTTTGTAATGAAATTTCTAGTTATCTTAAGATGTAGAAACATTGTGCTTACTGATTGCAATTATGCTTTCAAATATGTGACAGACATTAATTTTTTCATATTTCAGCAAATAAGAAGAAACGGAAGAAGGCCGACTCACATATGAATGGTATGTTTTGCTTCCATGTAGTTAAATAGTTTTGATTATCTTTTGAAAAATACGACATGGCACATTTAGCTTATGCTGTTCTGAATTTGGCAGGTATCGCCGATGGAATGAATGGGGCTGATATGTATGAACTTGTTCGTGTTAGACACGACAACCTTATCAGGGAGATTATCCGATTGGAAGGAGATTCTGCTACCATCCAAGGTATAATTGTTTAAGTATTTAGAAGTTTTCATAAACATTGAGGCTTTGGTCATTCGTTGATACAATCCCTTGCGTTTTGCTTAGAATGTTAAAAAAAAGAATTATAAAGATTTTGCCTTTCAAATTACCTTGCCTAGGCTGGAATTATGTGGATTCACTTTGTAATTTAGTAAAATTTCTGATTATTCTTAGATTATGTGAACATATGGTATTTATAGTTTTGAAATTTTGATACTCCCTAAAATTGCATTTATCTTTTAAGCGTTGTCTATAAATTAAATGCATGGTTGTGTTGTTTAAAATATCCTTTTCAAAATTACCTATTTGCCCGATTACAATCATGACAAGATGTTGATGAGATTGATTATGGTCCAAAACATTTCTCAGTATGTATTATTCTTCTATGAATGATTAGTTTATCCACTTAAGCTGATCAGGAGGAAAACTCTAACATTTGATTGAGTTGTTGAGTCATTTCTTCAGTTTGTCCATATTAAAAATTATTTGTTGCATTTCAGTGTATGAAGAAACAGCTGGGCTGATGGTTAACGATCCAGTTCTGCGGACGCACAAGGTATGTATTTGTACATAATCACTCATTTTGCGGTTACTTTAATTATGGAACTTGCAGTAATTTCTGCGTGAATTTGCAGCCTCTATCCGTGGAGTTGGGCCCTGGAATTTTGGGGAACATATTTGATGGTATTCAGGTTCGTAGGCTGCTTTTTGTTCTACATTTTGTTACAGCTTCACTGTATTTAGGAGCTAATAACTGCTGTTTTCTCTATGTATTCAGAGGCCTTTGAAGACTATCGCTAGAATATCGCAGGATGTGTACATTCCCCGTGGTGTATCTGTCCCAGTTCTTGACAAGGATATACTTTGGGAATTCCAGCCAAAGAAAATTGGTAAAGTGTCCACATTGAACTATCAAAATTTATGGGTCATTATGTATGTCAAACTTGTATTTGTTTATGTGATGGATGAACTTAAATTTAAATGGGTCAGCAGGGGCAAACGGGTCGGACGGGAATCAAGCCCAAATAACCTCAGTCGGACGAGAATACCTTTGGCGTGATATAAAAAATCCACCCCTGAAATGTGCCACAGCCTACTTTCAAAACTTGATTTTAAAGATGTTCAACTACAGCTAACTCTCTTTCACAAGAGTATCTATAACCTGCTTTTCAAATCAACATCAACTCAACATATATACATATCTGATATATATAGATGATAATATTGCTTTGATCAAAATATGATATATACAGTTGATAACATGGCATGTGTATCTATTGTAGGCACCCCACCACATGACGTCATAGAAGAAATGGCAAAAACCATTGTCACAACCATAGCTGCCCACAAAAATGAAACTTCAAGCACCCCAGTGACGGCAAAAAGGTCCATTCTACCATAACTACCATGTGAGAAAAATTGGTGAAGAACTTGAAGCAAGCAAGAGAGAAAGACACAGCTTTTTAGGGAATTTCTTGAACAACAAAGAAAGCTTAACGCAGAAAAATTTGAGGAATTTAAGGAAGAAATGAAGGAAGAAACAAATGACAACCAGGCCCGATGACACAATTAAAGCAGCAACATGCTAATCCCCATTCTGTTTAACAATTTGTTGATTAAGGTACACTTGTTTATAGACTTTTGTGTTAGAACTATTAGGTTGCAGTATGTCGAAAGTAGTTTCGATGTTGTGTCGTCCGATTATACGTTGCTACCCTATGTCTTTTGGATTACGGACTTTGTCTATCGGCGATACATTTATGCATTTTGGTTACCGGATTTGTTTATTTTAGTGATTTATTAATGGTTTATTGTATCAAATATTAGTTTTTCATATTTATAGATTTTGGATTCCGGAAAATCTCCGATTATAATATAAATACCACAGAATTTAGCCACATGTTTCCCACGGATTAATCCACATCTTTCTGTGGGAAATTTGTGATAAAACGGTAGGAAATTTGTGGAATATTGTTGGTAAAAGATGTGGGAAATTAGTGGGAAAATATTCGTGAGAAATCAGTGGGAAATAACTGTGGGAAATCTATGGCAAAAATGTGAAAAATGGTTGCTAGACAACGTGGGAAATCCGTGGGAAATAGTCAACGTTCCGTGGGAAAATCAGTGGGAAAATATTTACCCACGAGGGTTTTTGCATCGGAATAATTCCGTGAGAAATCCGTGGATAAGGGCCCTTACCCACGGGATTTCCCACGGATTTTACCGTGGGAAAAACCGGTTTGTGTAGTAGTGAGATCTGAGCTACCAAGGATGTAAATCCGATACCGACACTGAGAAGAGATCCTCTTGAAGATGTGAAGATTCCTAAGGAGGGTGGGAGCTAAGAAGGTTAGTCCCGAGGTTAAAAATGAGAAATGAAGAAGACTTTTCCTACATTAGAAGTGTATTGCAAATGGTGTATCAACTGATGACCGTGAAGAAGACTTCTTTTCCCGAAATAGAGAGTAGTGGTAGTGTAGATGTAAATGTACCTTGAATCATCAAGGATTAGAATAAGGCACTAAGCGAGTGACTTAAGGTTAGGTATAGTGATCCTTACTCCTTGACGTAACGACTTAATGTGTGTACGAAAGAGCGAAAAGATTGGAGACTCTAGCCGAATGGTGACATCTGTTCCCATCCTAGAGGAACAATAAAAGTAGTTAATCCCTTAAGTCGAGCGGTATTGAATTAGGAATGTGTGTAATTATCTCGACTTGACTAGTTGAGTCATCTAGGATTCGATGTGATGCGGCAGGACCGAGTCGACTATGCTAGTCGCGGTGCAAAAATGTTAGAGTTTTGATTTTCGTCGAATGAGCAATGAGTCCACGATGCTCAATCGTTTTCTTGATTGTTTTCGAGTTGTCTATCGACAATATGTCTTTTCTAGCAGGATTATCGCCGCCAAATTATGTGAAAATGTGCTTTATGTGTCTTATGTGCTATGTGCTTTTGAATGGTAGTGAGCGTTTAGGTTGTTTTGTGTGGCTGTGATACGGCTTAGGAAGTGAGTGAATGGGTATGCTTACCCAAGTGTAGATGAAGGTGGATTTGAGAGGTACGCAAGCCTCATAGTCCATTATCGATTGTAGCTTGTTAACCCACAAGCATGACTATGGTTGGCTAAAACCTAGCCGTGATTAAATCGAGATCATTACCAAGAAGCTTGGCCATCTGGCAAGCCTGGTACAATGAGCAATTAATCGGTTGGGCATGAACACGCGTGATGAGCATGGCCATTACTAAATCTTCGTAGTAAGCAAGCACGATACATGATAGTTATCGCTAATGCTTGGTTAGAAGCAAGTGTGACGAAATGCTTAAGCAAAGCTATGTAGAAATGTAGAGTCATTTAAAAATGACGAATAGGCGATTATATGCTTACATGATTATGTAGTTATGTGTAATGGTGCTATAATACGTTTGATGGAGTCTTATGTACTCCGGATTATTTTTCGCAACCGGTGGTGTATCATTGAATGCGACCGATAGGGCGATGTTTTTTTTTTATATTGATGGGTATTTTGGTTTTGAATAATGACGTATATTTTGGTTTTGAGTAATGGTGTGCGTTTTGTTTTGTTGGAATGATCACCCGACTAAGATTTGGGTTGATCTTTCGTTTAAAGTCTTTCGTTTAAAAATGACGCAATTTATGTTTTCGCGGATATGTTTCGTGGCGTATTTTTGTCCCTCGTGATAAGAGCGATTGTGATTGTATATTCGACCTGGCTAGTATAATTTATCATTTATTTTGCTGACTTTCCATCCGGAATAGTCAAAACGAGTATCATATCGAGTGATTTTTGCGTTCGATTATGTGAGACCGTCTAATCTTAAGGAAGCCATCTCACTGTAAGAGAAACTAGGATGAGTAAGAAAGGAGGAGCACCGGGATGGCGCTCCCTTAAGGTGGGTGGAATGTAACAACCTGAGTTTTACGACGCGTATGACGACCGCGAATTCGACGTCATAATTATTATTTTATTAGTTTATGAGAACGAACGTCGACATTTAAAATTTTATTTGTCGTGAATAATTATTTTCGTATTTTATTACGAACGGAAATTTAAAATCCCGTAAGTGTGGAATGTAACAACGAAGTTTTACTACGCGTATGACGAACGCTGAGATAAAACTATCGTCCCGAGCCTTTGGTCGGTTACATAACGAAACAAAAACCCTTCGTACTTATTTTGAAAGGACTAAAAGGAAAGGAGGACCATTTGTGTCAAATGGCCAAACTAAATCTCTATATAAGCAAGCACATACACACATTTTTATACTTTACAAAATTTTGTTTCCTTGTCCTCCTTTCTTTTCTCTTTTCGACCGAGCACCACCACACTAACACCACCACCGCCACTTAAATACCGACATGCATTACAATCTATTTACAACATATTAATCCTCTCATTAAGACCTACATTTCCATATAATAAAATCTCCCATGCAATAAGTTTTGAAGAAAATATGTTTTCGTCTTAATTCGTATGATTTCGGTTTAAAGAGGTGTTTAAAAGGGTTACATTAGTGATATGATCAAGTGGGTTAGCTTGGAAATGCTTTGGGTTTGTGTTCGTGTTGTTGTAAGTATCCTAGTTATATTTATTTCATTGTTTCGTTCTTAATTTGATTTCGTATACTATATGTGATGAGGTTCGACACTTGCGTTGGTTAGAATAGATTGTAAATGGGTTGATTAGTTGACGGAGATAGGTTAGCTAGGCTTATTTTGATGTCGCTGTGAGGTGAAAATGAAGTTTCAATAAGTTTTGAAAATGGTAAATTCGAGCAGTAGGTTTGGCACGGAAAACGAGGTTCGAAGTTGTGTAAAATCTAATTTTGGGTTAGAAAATATGATAGGGGTATTTTTACGACCGTTTTGGTAATTCGAACGCCCCGTAACTCCTAATAACGAAGAAACTAGAGCGAAAACGAGATATAGTTTTCAAGTAGAAAATTCAGCACTATTGGGTAATTTCTAGTTGCTGACGGAAATTTAAATGCTCGTTTTGAGCACTTTCGAATCCGTTTCGGCTTTCCGGCAAAACACGAAAGTTGCCCGAAATGACCTTTTACTATCCTACGAGGCATGCTAGTTTTCAAAATCAAGTAATAACGGGTCAAAATCTGCACTTTTATTAAAATGCCACAAGTTCCGGCAGAAACTTGCATGGGCATTTTGGTAATTTTCTGTCGAGTTTCGGGTCTCGACTAAAACTAAAACCTTGTCCGGAATGTCGTTTTGCATAAATTCTCTTTTGAGTCCGAGCCATGAAAATGTGATATAACGGGTCGTTTTGGAGCGGGTCAGATCTAGTTATATATATATATATATATATATATATATATATATATGTATAAAGCCAAAGTCAAGGTAAAGTTCAACGTTGACTTTTGAAAGTCAACGGGTTGATATAGACCTATTGGATGTTGATAAAATGATAAACGCTATTATTTTACAAGTATAACAAATTAGACTTAACGACTTTTATGAATGAATATAATTCTAAAAATAGTAAACTTTTGTAATATACGGGACATAATCCCGATAGTAAACTTTTGTAATATACGGGACATAATCCCGATATGGATAGATAATAACCAAATTGATTGTCGAAAGTTCGACGAGATAAATAAATATTATTATAAATATAAGTAGAAGACAAGACATACTAAAAATGGCAACTTCCCGAAAATAATGACTTTCTAAAAATAGAAAGTTTCCAAGAATAGAAAGTTTTTGATTAAGCGGCGTATAAAATAAATGAAAACAAAGATCGTAACTCAATTAAGTGGAGTTTAGGATTTAGGACGCGCAAGTGGATTTCTCATCACATGTGTATGTTTACTTATATTATTTTGATAGTTGCGATGCGCGCACTATCCGATCGTATCTTACGATGTAATAATTGAACGACATAAACTATAGGTCGCGGTTGAGCTCGTCGTCGAGTAGTTCGTGATTGTTTCGGTTGTTTAATCTCCGACTTCTATCATGGTGAGTTCATAGCCTCGCTTTTAAGTGGTTTAACTGTTTTTAAACCCGGGAGGGAGATACTTGCTGCTTTATGAAAATGAGAACGCAATATGTTTTGATACTAAATATGATTCTATTCACTATTGAGTATATGCCTTTTACTGTGTGTCCATTAGTTGCCTAGTTGCAGGTGGTAATGGAATTTGTGTGTTGAACGAATGTCGTTGCGCGACAATTGATTTGACCACATCATTACTATATTAAATGATGTTTTGAAGATTGATGATTTTAAAACTGTGGATCGCAATAACGAATTTGTGTGTTGAACGAATGTCGTTGCGCGAATTTTACCGATTTTGTTGTATAAACAGTTTGAGTAAACAATGGAAAATGTGTTTTCAAATTTCATAAACTGACCCTGTGGTGTCAAATAAATCTTCTTTTCAAAGATATATATATATATGTGTGTGTGTGTGTGTGTGTGTGTGTGTGTGTGTGTGTGTGTGTGTGTGTGTGTGTGTGCGTGTGTGTGTGTGTGTGTGTGTGTGTAATTTCCTTTTAAAAAATAAGAATGGAAGATAGAATGATGCTATATTTATTTTTTTCTTTCTTTTGAAACAATCGTATTTTTATTTTATTTTAAATTTTTTTTCGAAGAAATAGCTTACGCATGTAGCGTATGAAAAAGGAACGTTATGGTGAAGATGGACATGATGTCGTTTGGTCCTCAATTATGCATAACTTGATCAACTATGCATAATTTAGGAAGAACCATGTTATGTCGGGTAAATCATCACCCTTGAAATGCTTGATAATTGGGATAAATGTTTGGGTCAAGCTTTCGGAAGGAGAAAATATTTTTACCCCTGCTATGGATTCTTTTGCAAGTAACCCTACTCCTATCGACTGCATGGAGATACTCTCATGTGAGTCATTGTGACCGAGTCATCCCGAAGGGAAAATACCAACGGTATTGTTCAGAACGAGTGTGTCTAGAAAGGAGTGAAGTATAGTTCGTGGTAATGTAGATCGGCAGTTGTTATGGAGACATGTGTCGAGACCAAGTGTGGTCGGGGTGCTAGTGAGCAATTGTAGGATTGAGTTATCGAGGGTGCGAACCAGATGCTTGTTGTAGCAAGATTTGGTGCGAGGTCGGATAGAACATCCGCATACCGCGTAATGGCAAAAATTTCCAAGGATAGAGTAACGGTATAGGGTGCCATCATGCATGGACATGTAGACATACCCGAAAGTCATGGAAAAATGGTAAGGTGGTTAGATGAGGAGATACCAAGAAACCGGATACCGACACTGAAAAAGTATCTTCTTGGAGTCGCAAGGTTCCCAAGGTGGGTGGAAGCTAAGAGGATAGTCCCGAGGTTGAAAATGAGAAATGGAGAAGAATTCTCCTACATTAGATGCGTGTTGCCAATGATGTATCAACTAGTGTCCATGAAGAAGACTTCTTTCCCCGAAATGGAAAGTAGTGGTAGTATAGTTGCAAATGTACCTGGAATCGTCAAGGACTAGGATAAGACACTAAGCGACCCCTAACTTAAGGTTAGGTGTAGTAGTCCTTACTTCTTGACGTAACGACCCAAAGTGCGTATATAAGGGCAAAAGGATTGAAGATTCCAGCCGAGTGGCGACATCCGTTTCCATCCTGGAGAAACAATCAAAGTAGCTAATGCCTTAATTCGAACGGTATTGAAAAAGGAGTGTGTATATTGTCCTACTTGATTAGTTTATCAATCTGAGATTTGAATGCGTGCATAGTACCGAGAGTCACTAATGCTGAGTTCAGCTTGGTCGGAAACGTTGGAGTTGAAATTTAATTTTTTGTCAAATGAGCAACGAGCCCATGATGCTCAATTGCTTTCTTGATTGTCTTCGAATTGTCTTTTAACAATATGTGTTTTCTAGCGGGATTATCGCCGCCGAATTATGTGAAAAATGTGCTTTATGTGCTATGTGATCTTGAATGGTAGTAAGCGTTTATATCTCTTTTGTGTTGCCCGTGAAGTGACATAGGATGTAAGTGAATGCATATGTATACTCGGGAGTAGAATGAGAGTTTGATAGGACGGACATATATATCCAAAAGTCTATCGTCGGTCATGGTGTGTTAACCCATGAGTATGATCGCGATTAATTAGGAGTTAACCGTGATTTAGCTGGAGTCATTGTTAAGAATCTTGGCTATCTAGCGAGCTTAGTACGATGAGGAGTTTTGATCGGTTGGGTAAGAAATCGTATGATGGGTGCCAATGATGTTACCCAGGTTTCTTAGTAAGCAAGCGCGGCAATACTGCTAACGCTCCATCATTAGCGAACATGATTGTTTGCAAGTATGATGATGAGCAAGTGTGATAGAGTGCCTAAGTAAAGCAAGGCCAAAAGGCGAAGTCATCATGAAATGATGAATATGTGATTATGTGCTTATGTGATTTTGTGTGTTAGTGTTATAATGCGTTCAATGGGGGTAATGAGTACTCTGAATTTTACTTCTATGTAACCGGGTGGTGCATTGAGTTCAATGAGACCCAGCGAGGTGACGTATATTGAATAATTCTGTGTTAATGACGTATGCTTTGGTTTTGATTCACGACGTTTGTTTTGGTTTCGATAGGTGTTGTGTGCTTCGTTTTGTTATTATTATGATCGCCAACTAAGTTTGGATCGATCTTTCGTTATAAAGATTTTCTTTTAAAGAGCGACGTGATTTTGCTTTTGTCAGATATATTTTTATGATGTGTTTTGTCTCTTGTGATAAGAGCGATTGCGATTATATTTTTGATCTTGCTAGTATAATTTATCATTTGTTTCGTTGACTTCCATCTGGAATAGTCAAGGCGAGTATTATAACGTGTAATCTTTACGTTCGAAGCATTTAAGTTCCGTTCCAATAATGAGAAATCATCTTCCTCCAAGTGAAATTAAGATGAGTTAAGTAAAGCGGACGAGCACGGGAACGACGACTCCCATTAGGTGGGTCAAATGTAACAACCGCAGTTTTATGACCCTATGACGGATTGCGAATTCGACGTCATAATTATTATTTTATGCGTTCATGCGAACGAACGTCGACATTTAATTTTTTTTTATCTGACGAGATGATGAGGTGTCATTTTATACACTTTTTCAAGGTTGTTTAACCCTCAAAATAGTGTGTTTATGCCCAAAATAGGTACTTAATCATTCCTTTTCGGGTATTTCTCATCTGGAAGACATTTGGATGAATTACACGTTACTTGGGCTCATTTAGAGAAGAAACGGACGAGATTACGAACCAACACCAAGACTCTTGATGATTTGTGCTCTCTGGAGACGGCGTCACAAGCTATACACGACGCCATCACAACTCATAAAGTGATGGCGTCACATCATTTCATGACGGTGTCAGCCCGCACCGACTCAAATGCAGATCTAGAAGATTCTTCTTACGACAGTGTCACGACTAAAAGACGGCGTCACGACTAAAACGCGACGCCGTCGCGTCATTTTTCCTATATATACAAACCCGAATTTAGGGTTTTAAGTGTGTAACTTTAGAATAAAAAGAGGATACGAACCCTAGTCTCGATAGAAGTTGTAGGAGACGATTTTTAGGGCCAAAAAACTAAACGCTATTGTACTTCTTCCAATTCATGTTTTAATCAAGTAAGGTTTATTTAATCATTCAATATGTCTATGTGTTATTTGATTTATTGTTCTTGCCTTTCTTATAACATGCTTGGCTAAACCTTCCAATTGGTTTATTTATGATTGTATGAAACCTAAAATGTAGATCTTAGTGGTTGTTTGCATCTTGTGATGGATGTGCACGTTTTAAGGTTCTTAAGAAAACCAAACTTTTGTCTGTATCGTTATTGATATGTCTAGAAACCGTGATAGTGTAGAAAAGGATACTATTCGGGTAACAGTCTACATACTACCTTGCCCCCTAATATGGTTGATTCCACATTAATATAATTTCACATGCACTTAGTGTACTCCTTGGGGACCTGAAATAGTCTTCCATACAACCTTACTTTGTGTGTTGGCTCTAGTGGCATACAAAGTCCGAAACGGCGGGTAGTGTAATTCGTTCATGCTTATTATGAAATTCGTTACATAATCCACTCACAATGTGACAAGGCAACAACACTAGGAGAAGCAATCTAGGGAGTAATACATGATTAAATAAACACAATCTTTTATCTTATTATTATCACCAGTAGCTTAGAATTATATTTAGTTTAATAGCTAAAACCAAACATCCCTCCAATTATATGATTTACTTGCTTTCCTATAAATATAAAAATACAAAAAGAATCTTCCCTCTAACCCTAAGACTGTATCTGTTAAAACTGATCAAGCCTTCACAACCTCATCCTTGAGGGAACGGATAAACAACCCTGATACTACTTGCCTATACGACACTAACACAATTAGTGCACTGCTAGGGATGTAAGACACGTTATCTCGTGTCAGAAAGTTCTCTATAATCTAAAAGACGTCTCGCGACAGACCGTGTTGGTATATGTCCATCTATCAATACATAAATATTGACCGAAAATATGTGAGCCTATATGAGGCAACACGCGGCTACACAGAGGATATGTTAATTAATGTAATTAATATATATTTATTGTATATTAATTATTTTAATATGTTTCAGGAAATAATTAAACGGTAGTTAACTATAACGTCAGACGTTTTGTTTGATAATAATTAATAGATGTTAACAAGTGAAGGACTTGTTAGTACGAAAAAACCAAACCGTTGATGTATGGTTGTGACCTACTATGGCTCGATACCATGAAAATGGATGGGGGGGGGGGGGGGGGGGGGGGGGGGTGGGGTTTGGGATAGGGTAAAAGTGCTCAATTTATAAAACTTGAGGAGGTGTTATAGTCTAACTTGTAGAACAAGTTTTGAAGACTACTAATACAAACACACCTTCGAGCTTCATCTAAATTAGATGATTAGATTATTCCCTTAAAGTCTGTCATATTCACATATTCTATATAAACCATTCGCTATGTAAGCTGATATTTAATAACTGAAAATACAATATCATATTGCTCACCAAGCCAAGAGGTGTATAAATAGGGGTCTAGGGGCTTTCATTAACTCATAACTTGAATCCCTAAAACCCTAACTATCTCTCTTGTCTCTCCTTGTGTTCGACCAATCCTCAAAACCCTTAAAGGTTTTTGGTTTTGCTTCCCTTGTTCGTACGATCAAGAAAACACACAAAAGGGTTTCGGTTTTTGGTGTTTTGCTCGACCGAATATAAAAACCACATAGGTTTTCGGTATTGGTTTTTGGTTCGACCCATTAGAAATCAAAAGGGGTTTTCCGTTTAGTTGATCATTAAGTTTTGGTATTCGTTTGTTAAAACACTACTAGTACTAGCATACACGTTGTTTGCTAAGAACATATTGTGTGTGATGAAGTAGAGGGATTATACTTTTAATCCTAGTTACAAGTAATAAACTTAGACAAAATTAGGGTTCTTGATTAATTTTTTTAGCCCTTTGGGCGTTTTATGCATAAAGATTCGATCTTTATGCATCAAGATTCAATCTTTATTGGTTATAAAATTAATTAGACGAATTCTAGGTTGTATGAAATTTTATGGATAAAATTTGATGTGTTTAATTGTTAATTGATCGGTTTTATGTTTAATTAATTGTTAATTTTGACATCCATGATAAATACATGCAATTTATCATGGAGGATATTAGATATAATCTTGTTAATTGTTAAAGTTTTATGAAAATATGATGATCAAGAGTTAAAACATAGACATTAAATTTATGTGGTTTTCGATCCACAACTTTAAAAACTAGGGAAGACCTTGACTATGTCTTAAGGGGCCTAAAAAATGATTAAATTTTATGTGTTATGTGGTGTATATTTGTATAAGGCTTACGCAATCGATTATATCGATGGATGTGGCTGGAGTTTTTAGGACGAATGAGCCTTATATGAATATATACATGTGTTTAATTATTAGATAATTAGGATCATATTTGATATTTGCATGACTTAATTGTTAAGTGTTGTTATTTTGAATAAATGTTATGTGTATTAGGTTCGTGTTTATATTGTTTTATTTTAAGTTTGGACTTGTAAGAAAATAAAAGGGTTTTTCGAAAAATAAAATATAAACATGACTAATAATTATGAAAACAGATTTATTATGGACTATTTATAGTTCATAATGTGTTTTCCAAATTAAAGTTTTATTTTTATCAATGACGTAATTTGCAAAAGTACTACTTAGTTGCAAGGATAAGGTTCGGGGAGACTCACCAAGACTTCGGTCTTATAGATATCATTACCCTATAATACCTGACTACGTTGTAGTTTCCTTACCTTGCATACTATTTAGGAAGTCGC
>BQNB010015402.1:0-47500 GCA_026074375.1 Tanacetum coccineum
TGGAGTTTTTGTGTCATCATGGGTTAAATCCACAAACAATTGTTTTGATGGAATGATGTTGATTTTTGGTTTCTTGGAGGCTTTGGGAATGGAGGCTCTAGTGGATGCCATGGATGTTGATAATGGTTGATGAATGATGAAGAAGATGGTTTGTTGGAGATGATCATTTGGAGGGAATTTATGGGAAGGAAATGGTTTGAAATTGAAATGAGTTTGAACTAGTTTAAATTATTCTAAATTATGTTCGAGCATTCTGGGCAAAGATAGCTGAGACTAGGTAAAAGAGGGTCAAAAAGCAGAAAAAATATTGTTTTACCCATGAAATACTAGGGCGGTCCCCTTAAATAGGGGGCGGTCTCCTTAAAATTAAAGGGGCCGCCCTCTGTTGGTTCAATTTTTTTACAGAAAAACGATTTTTCTTAGATTTTTTGTGAGAGTATTTCTGTTTTGGTGGTTTATTTGCAGCAAGCCCTATTAAGTTTTATGAGCATATTTAATCATATAACATGTAATAAACACATTAAATTATGAAACCAAAGTGGCACAACTAGTTGATTTAATAAAACAACCAAATGTTTAAGCCATCATAGCAAACAGGTACCTAAAAATAACCAACACATAAGTCTTTCCGAATACATCGGATGATCACCACACAAGTTTTTAATAACATACACATAATGAAGTTAAAAATTGTCTTAAACTACACTTAGCCATCTAGCTCACTTCAATCCTATGTCTTTGAAGAATACAAGTAATCTTTGATATGAGATGGGAAGGAACTTAGTGAGAGAGTGGAAGGAAGGATGTATTCTAGAGAGAGAAAGTAAGAAACATGTAATTCATAAGTGAAATGAGAATACAAAACCAACCAACACCCTCTCCAAGGCATGACTAGTTAATATTGGAAGTGACCAAGACTTTTCTTGATCCTAACAATCTCCCCCTAAGGGAGGTTACTCCAATTCACATAAATTTAATCCTAGCATACTATGCTTTATCTTTAGTCTTCAGCTCGTAAACTTCATGTCTTTTATCTTGTGAATATGTTGTAGTGTCTTTTGACTTTAGGCACGAGCTTGTTCCTTTATCTTGAGTTGTAAGTGAAATTGTGATCTTGAACACTTTGAGATCATCAACCAAGCATAATCTCATTTCGCCATCTTGTGACTTTACCATCTTGTGAACTTGTGACTTCTGGACCAACATGCTCATACCTTTCTTGATTTGTTGACTTAAAAAGCATTAATGTTGCATCTTTCTTGAAATTCTTTAACTTTAACACTTCGTCACGTCGAGAAAGACGTTCGGTGTCAGAGTGACAAAAACTTCTTTGAAATTCTTTGACTTTAATACTTTGTTACTTCAAGAAAGACGTACGGTATCAGAGTAGCGGAAGTCTTGAAACATGTACTTGAGCTTTCATGATGTCTTTATGTTTGTCGATCTGGTATGAGCACGTGGCTATGAATCTTGCGAGTCAGCTGGAAATAGGTACCTTCACCACCATCTTTAAGTTTCCTGCACTAAAGCAGTTTGCAATAAAGTTGGGGGACGAATATGGCTTTGTCATTCGCCCGTGTTTGGTTGGAGTAACCTTCAAATCCGTAAGGATCGACCTGTGATCAGGTAGATTCAATTTTAGAATAATATCCTTGACAGGATTTCCAGCTGAAGTATAGAATCTTTCTAACACATGTGTATTAGATTCATCAAACTCAACATGTTCTCATTATCAGAACGTCTCAAAGCAGATAGAACGATAAGAGTGAACCAGCGAGTTACTATCTCACCTATTGAAGTAAAAAATTGATTTGAAAATTAATCGACGTGTCACTTGCTAAAGTGGTTTTGTGACACATCGAGAGTGTTAATCATTTCAAAATTCATCATCAATTGTCAATTCATAACCTGGAACAAGTTTAATTCTTATAGAATCGCACCATCGTTTCTTTCCAGTTGTCACAAGTTTGATTCAAAAGGAATCGCACAAGTCACCTACCATGAGCTAGTTTGATGTTGACTCAAGCAGGATTTCCATCTTCATTGTGAATGAAATCACTCGGATGTTCTGGCAAAATCACAAGGATAATATGTAGGACTCTTAGTATATATCTTGTTATTCAGATTGTGTGATTTAGCAAGCTTAATTTGACAAGTGTCCTAATGAGATTTATGGATGATCTCTTTTTAGCTCTAGACTCAATAGTGCACTTTGATTTTAGTAATCAGAGGCTGGAGCTGAGTGCCACCTTTTCAATATCAACTGACTCGGAGTGAGAGAGTTGATAGAAATGTATGAATCTCTGTGAGTTTTGAAACAAAGTCTTTCCGACTTTAAGTGGCTGGGAAGGGTTGTGCATAGCGTCACTGGGTCCATGACTGTCTTCAATTTTGGACAACATCTTAGTGTTTCCAACAGTTTATGTATAGACTCGGTTTCTGCCTAAGTGTATGTAGGGCTTCTTTCTTTTCACCCTTTATCTTTACATTTCTTTTTCATTCTTTGACCCCTTCAATGCTTACCAAGACTTCATAACTAACACCTTGTTGGGTTTGTTCCAGTGTTAGCTCCATCTCAGTCGGCATTATTCCCTTTTCTCACTTTTTCTCCTTTTATCATACCTAAGGACTTCTACACTAACTAGTGGATATCCCTGGGTAGATCCCTCCGGTTCTGGTTGGATCATGGGATTTGAATACCTATGCCTAACCACCTTATATCTCCATAAATTAAAGTACATGGTCGATCTTTTGAGTATTCCATCACGATCAGAACTAAAATCATTGAAAAGTTCAATCAAAGTATTTGATATAAATATCAAAAGATTTACACTTTGAGAGTTTTTCATTATCACTAAAAGCTCCCCCTTAACATGTGCATCGTATTCGTAGTACATGCTAGGTATGGAGTGCATTAAGTCCATTTTATTTGATCACATCTTTCAATACAAGTTAGATCCAGGTTAATCATATTTTCTTCCCTTAACCAAGATGTTAACCCCTTGATATTTTGGATATCAATTGATTAACCTTTCGGGGGAAAAAATGTTATATACTATCTATGAGGAACATTTTAATGCTCCCCTTAATTTATGAGGGAATATAAGATAGTACTGAGTACAATAATTTGAAATTTTTTGAATTTACTAAGAATTCTTGAAAACGTTGTACTCGAACACTCCTTATTATCACCATAAAGTCTACACTATTTAATATATTCACAAAGTTATATTATTTACCAGATTTGACCTGAATGATAAGAACATCATATGATAGAATCATATGGTCCTTTGTAGTAGCCGAAGGTCTCCTTTGTAAGGTCTTCCACCAATAAACTTTTCTAGACTTCGCATCAACCTCCTGTATTTGAGTTTCTTGTTAATGGCTTTAATCATCACCTGGGCTCTCTGCTTCTCTTGTTTGGTCCATTTTCTCTTCGACAAATACTCCATTTGAATCCCAGTAGCAATATCATTGAGAGAGGTGCGAACATGGTTGAGTGTGCCGTCGCTGAACTTGTGAAGTTCATCGGTGCGCATCAAACGATTTCTGTCCATGTCATCTTGATAGATAATGCCTTGGATATCACGGTAAGCAGTGTACGGAGTCTTTTTACTGATGTCTGAACGGTATGTGTCAGGTTTGGTGAGGTTTATCTTCTTCTGATAGCTTTCAACTGCCAGTTGTAGATCCTCCATATGTTCTTGAATGACAATGCGTCTTGTGTACATTCTCAAAGCCACATTAAGTGCAAATCATTCATCCACATTGAGATTCGTTAGCTTTCCCTGAACAAGAAGAAGTAACATATCTTCAATATCTTCACGACGAAGTCTTTTGAAGTCGCCTTCTCGAAACTTGTGGAGCTTATCATCTTGTCTTTGAACTGTGATCTCTTCCAAATGTTTGTAACCAAAGAATTCCATGATCTTAAGACTTGTAACAGCAATAATTCTGTGTTTTGAATAGACGTCTTTCAAAGTTTCCATGTTGGTAGCATATCCATAGAATCTCTGACGTTTTAGTCCCTAGTGATATGTTCCTTAGTAGGCATGTTTGTCGTAGACGACTTGTGCCTCACTCCATGTACTTCTAGGAATCTTGTCTTCAATCCATTTAATATGACCGTAATCAGCAGCCTTTATCTTGGTAATTGAAGTTGTGTATTTGCGACTTGAGCTTCCTCCTTTTAGATATTCGAGATCATTGTTTATGAAGTGATCATATGGGATGATTAGAGGACCTCGTACATCCGGAATTAAAGGAAGTGGCTTGCTAAGATCATGGGGATACAGTTTTCCTTCAGGATTATGCCAATCTAACTGATCATTAGTAGCTTTGAATACTTCTTCCAGATGGTATTCTAACTCCATAGCACTCTTGCACGTGCCTTTGATGAGATCATATGTTGGATCGGTCAACAGATCTTGAGTTAGATGTTGAATGTTGAGCCGATTCATCATAAAAGCAGAGAAACCGATGGGAGTAGCCAGAAACTCATTGAATGAGGATGTTGTGCTTGAAGCTTATGCTAACTTAGTCATCCATTGTTGAGGAGGTCGGTTGTCAACCATCTTTGTTTGGTTCCATTCTTGATCAGGAGTTTGAGAGCCAAATGGAGTCCACAATCGTTCATCAACATCTGTTGTCTCTCTTACAGGAGATACGTCATCATTTCCTATATAGAACTCTTGATGAAATGGTTCTTCTAGATCGTCAACCCTTGGATCATGCTCTTCTTCTTGAGCAGACTTTCCTGATGATTTAGGTAGAGATCTGGTCGCACCTTTTGAAGAACTTGTAGACTTTGACTCCTTTTGAGTTGCTTCTTTTGATGACTCTTCGTTGCCTGATCTTCTTCGCTTTGACCCTCGGTTTGATCTAGCAGAGGGTTCTTCATATTTGTCTTGATCATTACGTCCTCGCTTTAGAGTCACAACCTCACCATATAAGGAGAGAAGGTCTTTGTCAGAGTTATATGCTTTGAGTAACGCTCTGTAGAGATTCTTCTGAACATCGAATCTGTCAATGGAGTTATTTTCCTCCATTTTATCCATGAGAATCTTTTTTAACTTGAGTTCTGAGAGCGAAGAGGATACTGCATAAGACGTCTGAGGTTGATTGGTTGATCTAACCAACACTTTAGCTCCCAGAGTTTCGGTAACATACTTCTCAACTTTTATCATAATCTTGGAGGTTTGAGCTTTGACCTGCTCCTTGATTATTCTTTTCATGTGGAGTTTAAGTGATTGATAATGTCTGGTTCTCAGCGAGCTTCATCTCTTAGCTTGTCTGATTTCAACTGAACAACCACATCTACCGTATATTTTCACCTTAGTTGCAAGGTATTTGTTAACAATGCCCGGAATAGATGATAACGCTTTAGCAAATTGATTAGTTTGTTTGAGTTTAGACAGGTCAGACTCTAATGAGGAAACCCTACATTCAAAGCCGAATAGGGATGCAGAGTTTGGGATCTCTGGCATAGTTGTTGTTGGAATTGTTGTTGTTGTTGTGGAATCATGTGTTTGTTGTTAAGGTTGAATGATTGGAATGGGTGTTTGAGGGATGATAGTGGCAGAGGAAGGTGTAATGGAAACTGCTGCATTTTGATTTAAAATAGAGTCAATACCTATATCCGGAGAGGGATTAATGAATTTAGCCACCAAGTCTGATGAAGCAGAGGAGCTTTATAGTTGCACTATTGGAGGTTCAGTAGTTAGGGTTACGTAGCTTTTCCATTTATGGATTTCTTTGCTGCATCTGTCCATTTTGGCCATCACTCGCTAACTTAGGCTTGATATTCAAGTATCCGTACAGTTCCCTATTATCTTCATCGCCTTGTTCTTCGCCCATAGTGTCATCATCCTGTTGATTTTCATCTTCCTCCGTGAGTTCATAATCAGGTGGTGTTGAAACTTTATGATCAGATGTCATGTCATCATCATCATCATCTGCTTTTTCTTTTTCTTCTTCTTTTTCTTTTTCTTGATCATCTGCTATGTATGTTGACAAGTTTGGGTGAACAAAATCATCTCCTTCATCATCTAATTCAGTTCTTTGGCTGTCATTCTCTTAATCATCGTCTTCATCATCATTATCATCATTGTCATCATCATTGTCATGCTCCTCATCTTCTTCCTCATCCTCTCCTTGACTGAAAGTCCAGGATTCTTCTACACTCTCTGATCTGTATTCGGGTACATCGAGAACCTCCGGTTTGTCTCCAGCTCCTTCATTTGTACCAAATCCAGTTTGTTGTTGCGCATCAGGAACCTTTGACATAATGTCAACTCCATCACCTGAGCCACTTGTGTGAGAGATATGGAATTCTTTCAAGCTTCTCTTAGTTGCCAACTTCATTTGTTCTGCTTTTGATAATGCAACTTCAGATAGTATTGTTAAACCTTTTGACTTTGTTGTAGCAGGCTTATCTCCTTTAGCTGAAGTCTTGATTCTTTTACCTTTGGAAGCTTGAGAAGGCTTTGTCTTTGGAGATGATTCAGAGTCAGACTTTTTCTTTGTAGCTTTTGACTTAGGAGCCTTTTAACCAGTAGCATAAGCACGGTAAGTCTTGAAAGCTTCGGACTCCAACATGGCTTGATTGGTCAAGTGCTGAGGGAGAATAGCACCGTATTATTGTGTGTCCTTATGTTTTGAAATGACTCTTATGGTGGTGAACATCGAAAGTCAATTCCCTGGCATAATTCCAAATCATCATGTTTTCTCATTGGAATTGCTTTGATCCTTTGCATAACGTAGTCGACAATGACTTTGGTGAAGTGGCATAATTATCAAGTCATTGTTCTTTTTAGACTTAATCTGTTCTCACTTGAAATTCCAAGCTTCCCCACGTAGATAGCATTTGTCAACCTACTTGTTGTTGATACATGCCCCATAGAATATTTAGCACGTGAGGGTGGAAGACTTTTCCAGAGCAGTTTAGTCTTTCCACTTAGACCTTGTTGATCATATCGGGCAGCAAATGATCTCCAAGGTTGATGCATGTGGTTGACATTGACATTAGATAAAAACTTGATTTCACCAGTGTGTCCAAGATCTCTGATAAAAGATAGAATATCCTCTTCAAGTGGAGGTTCTTCAAATTTCTGATCAGGTTGTTTGGGGCAAATTTTGAGCATATCTCTGAAGTTGTCAACATTAACTGTGTGATTTGTTTGCCATCAACTTGAAACAATAGTGTAGAGTGATGTCTGGTGACAGTCGACCCGAAATTTTGCTGTATATCTAGGAACATCAGTTAGAGATCTCAAATGCATTGTAGAATGGAGTGGAGTTTGAAGCGCGTCTAGCACCATTGCATAGTAGGTTCTTGGATTTGAGATTGGAGCTCGTCGGAGATTGATGTTCCTATCTTGAGAGGTTTTCAGGGTGCGACTAAGTCATCACTCCAGTGCTTGTGGGAGCTCTTGTTCGAGTATCCATGATTTCTGCTAAGATAGGATAATTTTAGTTTTATTGTACAACCAATTTATCAATATACTATAGGAGACCTTCTATTGAGCACTTTGCGTTGATTCATGATGTGAACTATTTTAGGAATTAGGAACGTTAAGACTTTTTGCACTTTTTAAGGTCTATCCATTAAAAAAATGACAACTTGTTTTAGAGTGTTTAATTAACAACGTTTAATTAACTCCCTAATTAAGATGTTTAAATTGTTTTTGTTAAAGGAAAGTGTGATCTTAAAGTGTATTGGCGTCGTTGCCCAATAAAAACTTGTTATTCGGTTCCTTAATAACCTAGTGGATCGGTTCCTACTAGCCCTTAGTTGTTCAGTTCCTACTACAACAAGTTGTTCGGTTCTTTAATACAATGAGTCGGTTCGAATCCCTTCAAACGCCCTTAGTGTGTCGGTTCATAATACAATGAGTTGTTCGGTTCAGAATACATGGTTTTTGTTCGGTTCCTTCTCAGTATTGAGTTGTTCGGTTCCTATTAACTATTGAGTTTTTCGGTTCCTACTATCAAAGAGTTGTTCGGTTCCTTCATAGTATTGAGTTGTTCGGTTCCTACTATCAAAGGGTTGTTCGGTTCCTTCATAGTATTGAGTTGTTCGGTTCCTACTAACTATTGAGTTGTTCGGTTCCTACTATCAAAGGGTTGTTCGGTTCCTTCATACAACGAGTTGTTCGGTTCCTTCTAACTGTGGAGTTGTTCGGTTCCTACTATTAAACGTTGTTCGGTTCTCACAGACATGAGTTGTTCGGGTTTCCTACTATCAATGTTGTTCTGGTTCCACCTATTCGTTGTTGATCGATTTTCTATGTCAGTGTGTTGTTTTGGTTCATTTTTAAACTTTTCACAACCAAGTTTTTTAGGCACGCCAAAACACGGTCGGTAACCTTAGTTACCGTAAAAATAATCTTAATAAGGTTGAAAATGAGACGTTTACTCATAATAAACATATTAGATAAGTTTTAAGAAAAATTATATTTTTTTTGTCTTTTAGTAAGTTTATTAAATTAATAAAATAATAAAATAATAATATTTTATTATTTAAAATCGAAAATCATGTTCTTAAGTAAAAAAATTAAAGTATAAACTTTTTACGAAATTTTGACCTAACCCGTACGTTTATACAACGTTTTCCAAGGTTTCAAACCTTAATTCAAAACACTTTTTACAATTTCGACACCTTCCGACAAAATTCCAAAATCTCAATCCGCAACGTTTATCAAAGTGTTTTTCCCCAAAACAATGTTCAATAATATTTCATAAATTCATTTCACTTTCCAAAAGTTTGACAAACTATTAAAAGCGACTAAATAAAGCTTATTGGGCTTTAAGGCATAATAAGGGTCCATTAAGGTATTTATACGTCTAAAATACGATCCAAGCCCAAAATCAACACCTATTTATATACATAAGCTCATACTAATAAGTAGAAAATAATCCGGACCAAAATAGGCCATCAAATAAGCCACGGCTTATTTAATGCTTATTGGGTCGTGAGCCCAATAGCTCCAAAACTAGTCCATAAGCTTTAAAATAAGCTTAATAAGCTACGATACATATTTGGTTAACACCGAAAGCCACAAAAATAGTCTGCGAATATACGCAATACCATTTAAATAATTAAAATTACCTCCCTTGTGAGTCCAAAATAAGCCGAGAGCATATAAGCTCAAAATAAGCCACGAAAAGCCCACAAAATAAGCTATACAAGCTACTATACAAAATAAGCTATCTAGCAATATATGTTTTTTAACCATCACGACCACAACATCAAAACTACAAAACACTTTTATTTCCTTTTATGTTCGACGCAAACCAAACACATCCTTTTATCCGTTTCGTTTCTAAAAATTGATTTTTACGACGATCAACTTGTACAACTAACATCTATGCATCAATATAAACCTAAAAGGACAAACGAAAATTAAATTTAGAAACTAACAAGAAAAGTGGGTTTCAAAAGCGAGATGAACACGAACCGACTATCCAAACATAGTTTTTATCAATACCCGAACACTAGAATCAACCCGGAAACACTCTAAACCACCATGTCTTTGATCAAAGTTGGAAAAATAAGGGTGCTTGTTGTTTGCTTGGCGGACGTACAAAGACACACACACTTATGTATGTGTTTTATTTTTTTAAATGAAATGGAATGAGTAGAAAATGATTTAGTGATAAGAATATAAATGTACTACCTTGGGTAATTGTTAGCCTTAAAATATGAGGACTTATACGGAATTATATTAGTTCATAAATAGCCAAACACGCAGGGACTAGATTAGACTATTAAAGATAGTTTAGTTGTGTTTGGACTATAAATACCCCCTCCATACTTCCATGGAGGGGTGAGGATTCATTTTGTAATATCTCATAAGGTGTGTGTGTGTGTTCTCTCTCTTCCATCACATACATATCTTTTCCTTTTTCTCTCATCAATAATATGGCTAAGTTCTTGTTCAATCCTCCCCGACCTCCAGATCATCAAAGTTAGCTAGTGTTTCTTATTATAACATTATCTTCCCCCAATATGTGGACATATGAAATTACTTACAATGTTCCTATCAAGTACAAATACAACATGATAAAATGACATCCAAGGCAATTCTAATGCTTAAGATGACGTCTTTGTCTTCTAGTCTTGATACTTGTACTCCAGCTTGGATCTTCAGTGTCTTTAATTGTACAGGAACCATTGTAGTATGCATGAGTTGGATTAACTTCCCCCCAATTCATGCAGCATGTCTTGAAAAGCTTTCTTCATGGACTCCTTTTTGGCAAAGTTTCTGAATCAGCTTCCCCTCAAACCAACATCCCTTTCTTGAGCAGATTCTGAAACTTTGATGTAGCTAGAAAAAACTTCTATTTGACATTTACGTGCACAGCGAAATTTTGTAGAAGTGGCGTGTATCTTGACAACCAACATGATCCGCATATGCAAATGCTGTTAGAGCAATCGAAGAATCCTTCGAATACCATAGTCCCTAATTAACGGTTCCTTTTAGATATCGAAAGATCCTTTTTACTGCATTTAAGTGCTTTTCGGTAGGCTGAGCCTGATACCGGGCACACATGCATATAGAAAATTGTAGGTCAGGTCTACTGGCTGTGAGAAAAAGGAGGGTGCCTACCATACCATGATAATGTGATGGATTAACGACTTTCCCTTCTTTATCCTCATCCAGTTTGGATTTCTCCACCATGGGAGTATCCACTGGGTCACAAGAGTCAAAATTGTATTTCTTTAAGGATTCAAGGACATATTTTGACTGGTTAATAAAGATGCCTCTGGGACTTTAAGAAATCTGTAGTCCTAAGAAAAATGAGATTTTGACCATCATTGACATCTTAAATTTTGAACACATGATTTTAGAAAACAGGTCACAAAGTTCAGGTGTAGATGCAGCAAAGATTATATCAGCGACATATATTTGTACCAGAAGTAGTTCCTTGCCGTCTGTGCGTATGAACAATGTGGGATCCACTGAACCTTTGGAGAAGTCTTGGAATATCAAGAACGAAGACAACATGTCATACCACACACGTAGAGCTTGTTTCAACCCATAAAGAGCTTTCTTAAGCTTGTACATGTGATTTGGTTTATCTTTATCCACAAACCCATCTGTCTGGCTAACATAAACTTCTTCCCGCAGATTACCATTCAGAAACGCAGTCTTCACATCCATTTGGTAGACGACCATGTTCATATGAGCAGCAAACGCGAGAAAAATCCTTATAGCCTCTATTTGCACGGAGCAAAAGACTCTTCAAAATCGATTCCCTCCTCTTGACGGTAACTACAAGCCACTAATCGAGCTTTGTTTTTTAGTATACCTCCCAGTTCATCTAGTTTCACTTTGTATATCCACTTCAAAGTAATAACCATAAATTTATTTGGTCAGGGTACGAGCTCCCATACTTCAAGAAGTTCAAACTTATTGAGTTCTTCTTGCATTGCTTTGATCCACCAAGCTTGCGTTAAAGCATC
The DNA here is from genome assembly GCA_026074375.1 of Tanacetum coccineum. NCBI lineage: Eukaryota > Viridiplantae > Streptophyta > Magnoliopsida > Asterales > Asteraceae > Tanacetum > Tanacetum coccineum. Next base: position 11,468 of record BQNB010015402.1, read on the forward strand.
TTTATACGTCTTGGGTTCAACAGCAGTGAGGAAGCAACGTAGTAACAGAAAGTGTTCGCTCATGTGAGTGCAGCTCTTGTGGAACGGTCTAGCGAGTTCACCGATTATATTTTCAAGTGGATGATCCTTAGTCTATTTGTTATTGTGTTCAGAAATTTGGTGATCGGGAGGCACATTTGTATGAATAGAATCTGACGATGAAGATTGATTAGAAGGAACTTCTGGAATTAGAATACCAAAGTACGGATCATTACCCATATGTGCAACTTCAATATCATTGATTTGTCTTATTCAATATCGTTAGAATGAGAGAGGTTAGGTATCGGGTGTTGTTTGAGAGTTACTTGGTGATGGTGCATCTTGGTCAACTGTAGTTGAGGAAGGTGAACCGGTTGATACAACGGGTTCTGGAGCTGCTACTTCATCAATTAGAGCAACGACTTCAGGGGCTGGGTGATCAACACTAGGTGGAGGATTGAGTAATTCATTGAATAATGGTTGAAACAATATATCTTAGTCAGTTCTCGAAGGTGGTACAAATGGTTTTGAAGGAGGAGTTTGCCACGATGTCTGAACTGATTGTTTAAGGAGTCATTTCTAATGTGCGGTCCTAAACTAATTTGTTCAGAAAGCCATTATAGTCAAGCTCATCAAAATCTACATGAATTGTCTCAATGATTCGTCTGGTACGTCGGTTGTAAATTTGAAATGCTTTCTTCGTGGGTGCATAACCAATGAAAATACCAATATCAGCCTTTGGTTGTAACTTGCCCAGATTCTCACTATCATTCGTTGGATAGCAGAGTGCACCAAATACATGGAAGAAAGATAAGTCGGGAAGTTTGTCATGTAAAAGCTCATATGGTGTTTTGCCATGACGAAGGCGTATGATGGAACGATTTTGGGTGTAACATGCGGTAGCCACTGCTTCAGCCCATAGAAATAACCCGGGGGGGGGGGGGAGGCCCTTTTTTTTTTGAGCTTTTGCATAAATCAACATTGTGCGAGCAGCTTCAATTAGCGTACGATTCCGTCTTTCAACGACACCATTTTGCTGTGGAGAGCGAGCTACAGATGTTTCGTGAGAGATACCAACCTTCTCATAATATTCACGCAACGTTTGATTAACAAATTCAGTTCCATTATCTGTTCTGATGCGTCGAACAGGTACTTTCAGCCGCAGTTGGATCATCTTAAGAAACTTGATTATGAAATCTGGAGCTTCATCTTTTGACCTTAAGAACTTAACCCATGTGAATCGTGAGTAATCATCGACAATGACGAGGATGTACTTCTTTCCATTAACACTTGCGACACGCATTGGTCCACAAAGATCCATGTGTAACAGATAGAGTTTTTCTTGATTGGTGTCTTCAGATTTAGGTTTGTGGGGTTTCTTCTTGCTCTTACCCATTGCGCATGCAGAACACAGATGGTCCTTTTCAAATTTAAGCTTAGGGAGACCTCGAACAAGACCATGTCTAGCTAAATGGTTGATTGCACCAAAGTTTAGATGAGACAAACGTCGGTGCCATAGCCAGGACTTAGTCTTTGAGGCCTTTGACAAGAGACATATGGGAGAGGACGCCATCATGTCTCCAAGAGACAGAGTATACAGATTGTTGCCTCGAGATCCAGTCAATAAATCAACACCTTCTAAATTACGAATGAAGCAGGTGTGTTGACGAAAAGCAACCTCAAGGTTCGAATCACAAAACTGCCCAACGGAGAATAAGTTGTGTCCAAGTCCTTCCACATAGTAAACCCTTGATATCGTAACATTCCCAATCTGATAATCACCATATCCCAAAATCTTTGCCACATGATCATTTCCGAATTTGACTGTACCCAAAAATTTGTTGACGAAATTGGTGAGCTGAGAGCGATCTCCGGTCATATGCTTGGAGCAGCCGGAGTCCAAATACCAGAGGACAATTTGGACGACCTGCATTCATTAAGAGAGGAAGATGGAACATCGGAAATTATGGATCCCCAAGATTTACTGGGTTCCTTTTTGTTAGCAGATACAGATTGAAGAACCTTAGATTTGCTAACAGGAACATTAGTTTTAGAGTTCCTAGGTTTCCGTGAATAGACCAATGTTACAGCAGGTTTAGATGTTTCATTATCTAGAACAACTGGTTTCCTAAGGGGCGCTTCAGTAGTAGTGGTAATCCTAGTTAAAGGGCACGCATTTCCTACGATAGTGAAGGTCCGACCAGTAGGTCTCCAAATATATCCAATAGTTGTAAACATCTTTCCTGTTGGTTTCCAAACTTTTCTCTTTGTTTGTTTCTTAGCAGATTTAGATTTTGCACGAGCATTCACATTATTGATATAATCAAGAACACACAAATCATGATTATCAGAAAGCATGCAACCATTACACTTAACACATTTAAGTTCAGAATTAGCATTAAGCTTGGAATGCTGCACATGAGCAGTTCCTTTAGGTGCAACAACATGATCTTTATTTTTCAAACTAGATTTAACTTTCCTAGGGTGGGCTTCTACTTTATTCATCTGAGTACTACTTTGTGTTTGCAGAATCTTATCTTTCTTTGTATTGCCTGAAGGCTGTGATCCGCTAGCACTAGTAGATGGTTTTACTCCTGTAGAAGACAACATAGGTTTGTTAGAAGCTAGGTTTGATGTAGAGGCCTTTTTTGTGATTGTGTTTCTTGAGGATGTGACGGGCTCAGTGAATCTAACTCTTTTGACTTTATTCATTGGGGTCACAGCCACTAATTGTTCTCCGGAATTGTTGATACTAGGGCAGGTTTTACTGATTTTTGAAAGCAACTCCTGAATTAGTTTAGTATACTTACAGGCAGATTCTAAGGTTGGATCTAGGGGATAGTTTGCTTTAATATGATCGACTAGATCCCTAAGAACTGCAGCTTCTTCCTGAGTGTGCTTAATATAGGCAGAGTGAGCTGACCTTTTGTTCAACAATTTAGGGGTTATTGGTTCCGTATTAATCTCTGGATCACTAGGATGATGTGTAACTTCATTATTAGCTAAATCTTTTCCTTTGAGTTTCCTCAATTCATCCTTGAGAGTTGTAATTACCAAAACTTTTTCCTGAAGACAAGCATTTAAATCAGAAATTTCCACAGACTTTAGATTGACTTGATTAGTTAAGTCAGCACATTGTTCTTTTGATCGAACACGTGCTGGTTTAATCGAGTCATAAAGTTGCTTATAGGTCTGTTTCAAATGCTCATTCTCAGCAATAAGCTTTGTCACCCTATGATCCAATTCAATATTTATGGTTTCAATCTCTTCTAAGTCCTGTTTGATCTTATCCTTATCCATATTTCCACTGAGAGATTTAATTCTCTCTTTCAACTTCTTTATGACCATGTCTTTCTCTTGGGACTGAGCTTTCAATTCATTTAATTCAAACAATTGATCAAAACTTGGAGCACTTTGATTTGAAATAGAATTGTCCCTTTGAAAAATTTCCTGATTAAGTTGAGTATCAACTTCTAACGAAATGCAATGTTTTTCAAGAGTGGTAAACCTTTTGAACAGTTTATCGTAAATCTCTTTTTCAACAAAATCCTTTTGAAGCTCAGTCTCAAGTTTGAGACACTTTTCACATTCATGCACATTCACAGAGGCAAAATCCATAGAGGAATTTACAATCAAGTTCACAATATCTTTGCTCATCACTTGTTCCAAGAGTCGTTCATTTTCGTTCAAAGCTTGATTCATTTTAACTTCAAATGTTTTTGACTCTACACGATGTTGTTCCACAGCCTGTTCCATTTGATAGAAGACATTTTGGACTTCAGCAAGTTCATCAACCAATTGTTGGTTGAATGTACTAAATAAGTCCTTCAGAGCTTTTACAAATGGAATTATTTCATCCCTAAAACAAGCTTTTGTATGTTCGAAACCCCACGTGCCCTCAGTGATAGTTGTGGGCGTGGTTCTTTCTTTGACTACCACATCAAAGTTAGCAAGATGGTATTTAAGTTTCTTTAAACTTGTATTGACCATGCTGACTTTTGGAAGTTATTTAGGAACCTCAACATTGGTGGGTCTATCAGAAAGATCGGGTTCTGAGGAACTCATAGAGTTATGCGACCAAAAGGCTTATTCCAGCAGATAATTTAGTTTGTGGAACAAATCGTGTTTCAAAATCTTTATAAAGTTGGTTAAGAGCAGCATAATCGATTGGTGTGGTATCAATTTGTTTTATCTTTTCTTGCATTATATTATCCTTATGTTTTAAAAACATTTTTGAACGACTCTCTTTAGCAAGTGTTAAGTTCTCTTCTGAGTCAGGGATCACAATAGGATTATTTTTCTAAATTATATCACCAACATATAGCATAGGTTCCAACTGCTGAGCTTTCTTCATATAGAAAGGATTTTGAAAACCTAGAGCTTGTTTAGTGGTATTATCATAGAAAAACTGAGGTTTTGTCAACATATGAACAGTTTGTGCAGATTGATCTCTTTTAAAAATGATATTATCTAGGTGTTTGATCTGCTTTTCTAAGGCTATTTCCCTATCAAGGTTTCTAGATTCTTCTTTCTTAAAATCATTTTTGAGAAGTGTAACCGTTTGCAATAAAGATTCCTTTTCTTTTAAATGTTCTGAAAGAGTTCGTTTAAGATGATCAATCTCTACAGACTGTGCACATGATTCTGAAACATTATCTTGACTCTTTAAATCAACGTTTTATCCTTCTTTCAACACTTTGACTTGTTCCTTATATCTTTCAAGCTCAGCAGTTAAAGTATCATTGACACTTTTATTTTCCAGATTCGTCTTGGTACAATGAACTACTTGGGTTTTTAGTTGTTCAATCACAGATAATATCAAATCATCTTGTTGTGCAGAAGAGTTAGAATTTTGAACAGCTACCTGTTGTGATTCAATCAGATACTGAGAATAAGGAATGATATTGCTATCACTGGTTATTTCAGTCTCTGAATGGTTCACAACATTTGACTGTTCAGAAGACGGCATAGCCTGCACAACTTGATTAGTCATATCATTATTTACATTATCATGATTGTGTATACCTCATAAAGAACGTCTGAACATAGTCGAGATAAATTCGCCATAAGCAACTTTGACTAGTGTTAAGTTTCATCACAATCAGAGTTATAATGCATCCAAATCAATCAGCTTGATAAGCGTCATTGGAGTTAAGACAGTCTGTGTGCTTTGGCCTTCTAGAATTTCTGGATCTGCTAAAAATGTAAGTTCCACCTCATGTAAAATTTACCACTTGCTGTGAGCTTTAACAACAACGGGACGTAAGAACTTTAACTACTTGTTTGAGATTGAACCAACAACACTTTATCTTTAAACCACGAATCATCCCGTTTCCTCTTTGGTTTGTTGCACTGTTTGGACATATGGCCTTCCCCTTTGCAGTTGTAGCAAATAACCATTCTTTGTTTACCAGAATTGTTTCCACTTGCTCTCGGAGTATGAGTCCTTGAAGTGCCTGCAGCTACAGAAGTTTGTCTCCCCTGAATTGTTTGTAATGTTATTCTTCCATTATTAATGGTAGCTTTTTGCCTAGGGTTTGATGAGTCTCTCAGCTGGTTATTAGTAGTGGGATAACAGGAAGTGACGACAACAGTCAAAAACGACATCATGTGATTGATGGCATCAACGGGATCATCACCTTTCTAGAACACTAGAATAATTAAACCTGATTCTTGTTGGAAAAATTCAGATTGTTGATCAACTGAGGGAGGATATTCTAATTGAGGTATAGATGATGATGGAGAATAGATGTTGTGGTGAATTGATGACTGATAATCATTGGATGGATAAGTGATTGAAAGAGGTGTTGATGATTGATGAATTGAGTATTGTTGAGACTGATAAGGTGAACCATACTGTGGAGACTGATATGATGAAACTTGTGGTTGAAATTGAGTGTTTTGGTGTGAATTTTGATGAGTTTGATAAGGAGACTGGGTCATCTGATGAGTTGCAACCAAAGCAAACGGGTCTGAATTGCGTTCATGCATTAAACGAACCTCATTTGCATGAAATTCATGTTGTCCCAAATAAGCATGAAGCTGATCGATGTTAGTTGTGTGCAAATCTCGAACCAGTTTGATATCTGTCACAAATTTGCTCCATTCAGGAGGAAGGGTATTCAAAAACTATGTGTTCACTTGAAATTGTTCCAGTTTCATATTGTAGATGTTCATGTCATTGAGTAGCAGTAAAAATCTCAAGTAGAACTCACGAAGTGATTCCCCCTTCTTATAAGTAAACTTATCTAATTCATCATAAAGCTTACACTCCCTTTCCTGTTTCGTCAATGAAGTTCCTTGCATGAGAAGTTGAATTCTTTCCCAAAGTTCCTTGGCGACTTTATGATTGTTAACCAATGCATGGACTTCAGGTGGTAGTCCTTGGAGAATGATATTAGTTACCTTGATATCACAATCAGCTTGAAGTGCTTCTGTAGCAGATAACTCAGAATATTTCTTTGGCCTTATTACTCTATTTTCCACAATTGAAGGCCAAATGAGTGGACCACTTTCAACGGATTCAAGGATCATTCATCCATTTTGTCTATTTAGCATATATAGTTCCATTCTGCTTTTCCAAGAATCGTACATATCCTTTTCCAACATGGGTGGACGATTGTCAGCACCCGAAAGGATAGCTTTGTCTACAAGAGTCGTCATTGAGAAATTTCTTAGTAAATTCAAAAGTTTTCAAATTATTGTACTCAGCACTGTCTTATATTCCCTCAAATATTGAGGGGGAGCATTAAAATGTTCTTGTTAGATATTGAGAAACATTTTGTCCTTGAACATTTAATCAATTGATATCCAAAATATTAAGGGATTAACATTTTGGATAAGGGGAGAAAATGTGGTTAAACTGAATCTAATATGTATTAAAATGTGATTGTATAAAATGGACTCAATGCACTCCACACTTAGCATGTACTACGATTACGATGCACATGTTAAGGGGGAGCTTTTAGTGATTGGAGTTATCTACATCACCTATAATAGAGTTGGTTCCTACTTGCCCTGCAGGTAAGTTTGTCAACTCCTACTATAAAAGGATTTGTTCTTTACACTGCAGGTGAGTTGTTCGACTCCTACTATAGAAGAGTTGTTCGGTTTGCATTGCAGATGAGTTGTTCGACTCCTACTATAGAAGAGTTGTTCGGTTTACACTGCAGGTGAGTTGTTCGACTCCTACTATAGAAGAGTTGTTTGGTTTGCACTGCAGATGAGTTTGGTTTGACTCCTACTATAGAATGAGTGTTCGTGCTTAACACTACAGGTGAGTGTACGACCCTACAAAATAAGAGTTTTTCGTTTACACTGTAGGATGAGTTGTTCGACTCCAACTATAGAAGATTTGTTCTGTTTTTGCACTGCAGATGAGTTATTCGACTCGTACTATAAAGATTTTGTTAGTTTACACTGTAGTGAGTTATTCCGACTCCTACTCTAGAAAGTTTGTTTGGATATGCTCTGAAAGATGATGTGTTTTTCGACTTCAACTAAAGTTGAGTTGTTCGACTTGAGTTGTTCGACTCAGTTTTCAATCGGTGAGATAGTAACTCACTGGTTCACTCTTATCGTGTTATCTGCTTTGAGACGTTCCGGTAATGAGAACATGCTGAGTTTGATGAATCTAATACAAATGTGTTAGAATGATTCTATACTTCAGCTGGAAATCCTGTCAAGGAGATTCTTCTTAAATTGAATCTACCTGATCACAAGTCGATCCTCACGGATTCGAAGGTTACTCCAACCAAACATGGGCGAATGACAAAGCCATATTCGTCCCCCCGCTTTATTGCTAACTGTTTTAATGCAGGAAACTTAAAGATGGAGGTGTACCTGATTCCAGCTGACTCACAAGATTCATAGCCACATGTTCATACCCGACCGACAATCATAAAGACACCATGAAAGCTTAAGTACATGTTTCAAGACTTCCGCTGCTCTGATACCAATTGAAGAATACAAGTAATCTTTGATATGAAATGGGAAGGAACTTAGTGAGAGAAAGTGGAAGGATAGATGTATTCTAGAGAGAGAAAGTAAGAAACATATAATTCATTAGCAAAGTGAGAATACAAAACCAACCAACCAATACCCTCTCTAAGGCATAGAGAGGGTATTTATACTATAATATTGGTCGGCCATGGGCCTTGGGAGGCTTTCCATGGGCCTTTGGGCCATATTAGCTTATCATACTAGACATTAACTAACTATGGGCTTTAACTAGTTAATATGGAAGTGACCGAGACTTTTCTTAATCCTAACAAGATGACTCTAAAATGTATGATAATGAATCAAAATTTGAAAGTTGGATGGGTATTATGGTACTTTTTTGGGTTCGTGTCTGATAATAGCTCAAATGAGAAAGTACGTTGCTATTAAATGCCATTAACCCTAAAATAAAATATTAAAAGTTGATTATTACTTTCATAAAAATAGTATAATGCTTGCTTGACGTCAACTTTTATTTGTTTGGTGCCAGTTCACATTGATTGTTGAATTTTAGTTTACGCGATTTAACTTAACGATTAAAATTAAAAGTAAACGCGTAGAAGTTTAAAATAAATAGTTGAATATTTATTGACGTAACAAGATGTGAAAAATGTGAATTGTTACAGTCTCCCCGTGTTAAAAGAATTTTGTCCCAAAATTTAGTTTGAGTTGCCTTCCGGAGTGGTGTTAATGAAGAGGTGTGTGTATAATTTTTTTTTTAATAAGTGAACAGTGGCCCCAACGGTCATGAACAGTGACTCCAACGGTTACTCCCTCCTTTTAAATACCAAATTTTTATCCTCCATTTCTCCACACAACACTAAATCTTCCACTTAAATTTTCTCTTATCCAATCCTCAAAAATGTTGCATATCATTACACTCTTGGCGATGGCGAGCGCGATAGCACTCGGCATTTATCTTGCCTACGTCCCATACGAAGAAGATTTTCAGTATCTGGCCTTTATTCTAGCGATTCTCGCGCCGATCATTGTCCTAGCTATTGGCGTGGATCTACTTTGGAAGAAATAGATATTATTGCTAGGGGAGGGTTGTAATAAAACTTGTATTTCCTTTATGTTCTTATGTAATCTTATTTCTAAGATAATAAACGAATGTTGTGGCAACAAATCTATTTGTTATTTTTTTTATTTATACCTTTCAATAATTTTGTTACCACGCTTGGTAACTCGTTTGCATTCCCCTTCTAAATATTTTTTAACTTGAGCGTTCAAGATTAGTGACGTTGGTTTAATATTTGTCGTTGCGACCAAGGCTCGGCTTCTAGTGGGCTTATTCGTTCCCTTCAGCTTAACGTGTCGGTTAAATTTGTTTTTTTGACTTTATATAGTAAGGTGGTGTAAGAGTTTTACTTAGTTATTATGATTATTAGTTTGATTCCTTATGATAAATTCTTTTTGTGAATACCCGCACAAAACTTAATATAAATAGAAAATTGTTTCTTGACAAGAAGTTTTAAGGTGACTACTCTCAGCATGGGCATGGTCATTCCTGAATTATACATAGGTGATCAAGCTATGTATATTTTAGGGCTAACGATGCGATGCTTATTTTTGTCAAAATTGTGTTATAATTTCATAATATTTGTAGGAGTGGCTTATATAAATAAGTAGAGAATTAAAGTAATTTTGATGAAATTTTCACAACACATTGATTTGATAGATAATTTGAAATCATTCGTACAACACAACGTAAATTTAAGAGAAAATACAACGAGAATTCTTAAAGGAATAGAGTCTAAGCATTGATATCATCCTCTATGTCGTTAAGGTCTTGATTGGTTTCTCCTCCTCCTAAGGCATGCACCATTCCTCGTGCTCTAGTACCTCCAGCTTGGTTTCCATGGTTTTGGTTCTTTAACTTTGAGCAATCACTCATGTAATTCCCTTGATTCCTACATTCATAGCAAGTTAGGTTTCTCTGATTGTTAGTTACAGTAGGACTCCTAAAGTCTCAGGTCAAGTGACCAACTCTCTTGTAGTTTGCGCACTTTACAGTGCACTGGCCATTGCGATGAAACTTGAACTTGTTGCATAACGGTAGAGTTCCAACATACTCCTTCCTTTCACCAGGCTCAGCGGTATAAGCTATGGCCACACCTTGCATCTTGGGAGGTTGTTGTTGAGCTTTGTTGTTGTTATTAAGTTTCCTCTTATTCTCAGCTTGACGTTCAGCAAGAGTGCTGATCATTTTGTCTATCAGTTAAGTTGCAAATTCAAATGCATCTTCCATTGTCTTAGGCTTAGATGCCATCACACTTCCATGAATCATGTCGGGCAAGCCACCGACATACTTCTCGATCTTGTCCGACTCTTCAGGAAACATCCTATCACACATCAATGCCAGTTCCTAAAAACATTAGTTATAGCTTACCACATCGGTACCTTTAACCTTCAGATTCCACATTGTGGAAACCGTAGAGGGGGGGGTGAATATGTTTCCTTTAAAAGAATTTAAGATCAAAGATTATATCACTCTCTGCCGGCAGTCCCATAAATATATGGGATCCGCCTAGTACATCAGGGGGCCGTCCTATTTAAAGGGACCGCCTCCAGAAGAGGTTTTCGGACTAGATCATTGTATCAAATCACCAATCAAGTTTGACGCAATATGAAAAGTGTCGATAATGGATTTACAATTACTAGCGCATATTCTAACAATATATCCACACTCATAATCTTTGCTACAAAGAGCTACACAACCATGACTAACACAACATACACAACGATTCACACAATCATAAGCACAATCCAAGTATAAAAGTAAAGCGATAAATATAAAGACATAAGTAAAGAGAAAGGTAAAAGAAAATGCAAACCGACACGATGATTTATAGTGGTTCAATCATGAAGCTCCTCTTCGCCCTACTCTACTCCTCGAGTATCCAACTCGAGAGTTACTTCACTAATCAACAAGCTCCTTTTTGGCGGAGAAAACCTTATACCAATGCTTACATTATTTTCCGACACTAAGCTAGATGTCGAGTCCTTCTTCGAGTACAACCAACCCCGTTATAATTTATGGCCCAACATAACGAACCTTGTGTTTTATGGCCTAAACACATAAACCGCGTTGCTTACATTATTTTCCGACACTAAGCTAGATGTCGAGTCCTAATCTTAGCTAGAACCAATCTACCACATCACCAATGTATTTTAAGGCCTAAAATACTAACCAACCCACAATCAACCCATCTAAATATATACATCATTTGGATCTACAAACTACTAAAGATTGGAAGGCATGGACTCGGTCTATATGTAACAAATATTACAAATGGACTAACTAGACTACATAACTTCGGATCATGAAAATGACTGAAGTTCTTCTCTTGCACTTGAGAAAAGGAGGAAAGGATAGAAGATTTGATCACATTTAAACAAGATTAACCAAGTTGAATGATCAAAGATTTAGAGAGATTTAGTAAGATCTAGAGAGAGAAAGAACTGAAAGAAAATCATGCAAAAGGGTTATGAAAATAGTTGGAACCGACTCACTATTTATAGGAGCTGAAAAACGGCCTGGCAGGAGATGGCGATCCCAGATATATTAGGTGGCCACCAAGGGGACCTCCGTATTTAAAGGGGCCGCCCCGACAGACGCTCCTATTTTTGCCTTTTTATGGTGACAAACTTGTCTGGTAAAAGTGTAATATGTTTTAGGGGGAAAAGAACCAGATTTTGAATTTTGAAATAATTACCACATAAAATATTTCTTTATCATTCAAAAATAATTTGTCTAATTAAGTTTTGAAAAAATTATTTTGTTACATTTATAAAAATGTAAAGTTTAAGACAAAAACTTATTTCTTTATCATCCTACAAGTTTAATGCTTGTTTGTACATACCTTATGTGATTTACGTCGGGTGTAAACCAATGTCCGTCTTGATGAAACCAATGTACATCATGATGCATACTAGATGTCTATAGATGTGATGGATTGCATGTATGGAAATGATGATTGTGATTACGAGTAACTTGCGCACTTTACGTTATGTATTACAAGTCACATGTTTGTCATTACCAAAACATAAAGAGATCGTATAGATTAAATATCATAATATTTGCACTAACAATCTCCCCCTCTTTTTGTGATGAGATAAACTATTTAAACTAATAAACACATAGTAAAGTTTAGAGTTACTCGTTTTACACTATTTCCTTCTCCACCCCCTTTTGTCAAAGCAGAAAGAATATTATGAGATAAGGTTTGGAGCATATACTTTGAGATAAGAAGAAGACATGATAAGAGGTAAACGTGCTCCGGGAAGAATGAGAAGAGGTATGTGCCTCCGAGTATATAGGTTGTAAGGTATGAGGATAAAGATATGAGAAATAAAAGTGAAGGCGATTGTGTGTTTCCTGATAGTTAGAAAAGGTCATGAGAAGATATAGAGTAGGCAAGAGAAGAAGTTAAGGATACTTTGAGTGTATAAGTAGAACAGGATAAAGGAAAAGGTAGGGTGAACCAAGTATATGGTTGGAGGAATGAGAAGACAAACAAGAGAAATAACGGATTGAGGGTGATTTTTTGTGTATTTCCTTAAATAATTTTATGAGGAGTACGTGATAGATGAAAGAAGGTATGAAAAGAAAGTAGGTATTTCAAATATATAAGTTAAAGGTATGAGAGGATGACCTTAAGGTTTAGGGTGATTTTGAAGTGGAGAGGTGAATGTATTTGGAGTATGAATAACCCATCATCGTATCTGACAATCCCCAATCCTATCTTCCTAAAAGTGAGCTTGCATCATCCTAGTAAACTCTTCTATCATCATGGTTAAACTAAATTCATGCTATTAAACCACATATCTCCTAGTTCCCCTTTGCTTATTTCATCCCCATAATAATTACATTCCTTGTATATTGACTCTAACAGATCCATGGATCAAATAAATTACCATCGATGCTTCTCGAAGTTTCGATGCATTTTAAATGAGCTTGCAAAGTGCTCCCCCGCGGTGTATGCTCCCCTAGTTTTGGGGCAACCCAATGAAACAAGATATTGTTGTGCTGCAAAACAAAGTTAAGTAGACAATGCACATAAACATATAGCAAAAACATTTAGTGGGGGAACAAGACCATGCACGTCTATTGTTTATTATTCTAAAGTAAGATACTTTTGAATAAATTAGAGGCTAGACATATTGGTCATGCAATCATTATTTAAAAAAACAACAATCTAAATGATATAATTAAAAGACTCAAGATGTATGTTTACGGAGAAAGATTAGACCTACTTTTGATAAACGCAGCGTGCAATTGGAATCGTTTATTGATTGACCAAAAATATTATGAAATGACCCTTTTTAAAGAGAACGAATGACACTTAATATCTTGGCAAAATATGTCAAATATATATATATATATATATATATATATATATATATATATATATATATATATATATATATATACTTTCTCAAAGAATAAAAAAGGAAAAATAAGACGAGGATGGAGACGATGTGCTTCTTGGATGTGAATGAAAATGATTCCCATAGAGCCGAAAAGAGAATGGATGAGAGAATACAAAAGAAGGAACGTGTTGACCTAGAGGTTGATAGAAAAGATTGATATATCATTTGCACTAACAATTGATGTGCATATGATCCTATCGAGACAAAAGTGGATGATTGGGAATTCAAAGGTTTGTTTGGTGTTTTGTTGGTTGACAATGTTGAGGAACAAAGGTGGGATGTGAAATGAGGTAGTTCTTTTATGGTGGAAGAATGATGAGAGACTCAACAATGTGGTGACTCAATAACACTTGAAGATTGAATATCTTCTTTATGTTCTTCACTTTCTAGAAAGTGGCAAGTTTAGCGAAGGAGTGACATTTGCATTTCGCAAATTACTTAAATATTTCGGATGAAATAATTAAGTTAGGAGAGATATAGGAGGAATTTTAATAGTAACAAGACTATTAAAAGAGAAGAAACGTTTAGACGTGAGAGGAAACGTTAGAGGAGACAAGACTTATTAGAAGTGAAAAAGAACGTTTAGAAGTGAGAAGAAACGTCGAAAGTAAAAAGACTATTAGAAGTGAGACGACTATCCGAAGTGAGAAGATTATTGAGAAAGAGAGGAACCGTTTAGAAGTGAAAAGACCATTCGAGGTGAGAAAAGAGGTTTACGAGAAGTGAGGACCAAGATGTGAGGAGATTTGCGAGTTTGATGATTGTAAGGATTGTATTTGAGAATGAGAAGCATTTCATTATGAAATTCACTTGACTAATAACAACATAAGCAATGATGCTTGTGAGTGTTAGGATGTGAGGATGACCCATTGATCTATAGAGAGACATTGGGTATAGGTTTGGGTGTGGAGTATTACTGTCAACTCGTAGTAAAGAAGAAGTGTTATGTTATGACAAAAAAGAATGAATGGTATTACAAGCTACCACTAGCCCGCGGTCCCAGATATATCTGGGGGCCTCGCAGAATAATCTGGTGGACGCCGGACCGCCAACAGGAGGGATGTTTGGGGAAATTGACGAATTTTTCAAAAAGAGTGACATTTTAATTTGCATTTCGCTAATTAAAAATACTTAAAGTACTTTGGATGAAGTAGTTAAGTTGTCACGACACGAAATGGAACATGGACTAGAATCGAAACCAGAAGAAAAGAAGAGAACGATTTATGGAATGTGTTCCATCATTCCTAAACCTTGACGAAGATAATTTAGCGATTCACGCTTGAGGGGTAAAGAAAGAATGTCGGCGATGTTATCTTCATATGCAATATTTTCGATGGAGATGTTTCCTTTTGGACATTTTCCCGAAGGAAATGGTGACATATCATCGGTGTGTTTCGTAAGCAAAAATAATAATAATAATAATAATAATAATAAAGAAGAAAATAAACGTTGATAGAGACAATGAGCTTGACAATGTCAAGACGGATGGTTGTTAGCGTACGATAAACTATACTCAAAATGTTATGTAGCTATTCTCGAGCATTGCGAATGTTCACAGAACAATCACACGACGAGGTATACGATTGTCTTAAAGGTGGTAGCGGAAATAGTAGAGGAAAGAGATTAGCCATCTCTATGGTTGAAGAGGCGTAGTTGAGTGAGAAAGAAGATGTGTGATCGAAAGACAAAGAGTGTTTTCGTCGAAGAGAGATAATGTTTTCGTCGAATAATAAAAAATGTTTTCATCGGAGAGAAAGGATGTTTTCGTTGAAGAGACGGAATGTTTCGTCTAAGAGAAAGAATGTTTTCGTCTAAGAGAAAAGAATGTTTTCGTTGAAGAGAAAAAATGTTTTCGTCAAAGAGAAAGAATGTTTTCGTCGAAAGAAAGAATGTTTCGTAGAAGAGAAAGAATGTTTTCGTCGAAAGAAAGAATGTTTTCGTCAAAGAGAAAGAATGTTTCGTCGAAGAGAAAAGGAGAGCGTTTTAACTTATGTTGTTAAAAGGCTTGAATAGGGATTTTCGGATATGACCTTTAACGTTTGCGATCGCAAGTTAAAGATACTTGAATATTTCGGATGAAATATTTAAGTTGTCAAACCTACTTGGAGGAGCATTAGATTTGTATCTAACCTTTTCTTGACGAAAGAGTGGATGATTTGGAAGAAAGTAAGATGATGATCAAAGGAGTGTGTGAGTGAAGACTCTAAGAGATTTAATACCATTTTGCGACTCTTTTGACTTTTTAGATTTGTGACCCGGACGCGAAGAAAGATATTATAGTGTGAGAAAATATATACATAGATGTATAAGACATACAGATATAAGCATGCAAGTTTATCTAAGCATGCATCAACGCAATAATCAACAAGATTAATGTGTAAGACTGTATGACATCTAAACCTTATTTGTCATACATCAACCTAACATAGTGTAGGTGCACAATTAACATGTAAGTCATGTAAGATGACGCAAACAAAACATGATAATTTTAAATGTAATCATCATGTAAAGCATGTTAGCATTTAGCACTTAGGAGCATGTGTTATTTAGATGAACAAAGAGATATTTTTATCTAAATTGCTAGAAAAAGGCAAACGCTTTTACAACAAACATGCATTCAATATCTAAGCAAATAAACGTTGAGCATTAAGATAAACATGAAAGAATATAATTGCATTACGTATGAGCACATTATCATCTTGAAATTTCAAAGCACGTATGTGAAATGCATGTAGTCTAGATTGACTAAGAGGAAACCTAATTTCCACTTGCTTAGCGTGCACTCCTAATGAAATACAAAGTCTATTGATGTAGACTATCATTAGGCATATTTAAAAAGAGTCATTTAATCAAATTAGAGAATGAATATGAGACTATCACTAGTGGTGCTCAATTCAGGCTAAACACGACCATTTTTACGGGTTATACCACGAACCCAACTTCACTCTTGGAAGTAATTCAACCGTTAGGTCAAATTGAATTTCTAGTGCAACAGATTCTCCAGTAGTCATTCTCATGTTAGAAAAAATAAAATTCCTATATTCGCCTAATGAAGTGTAGCAAAGATAAAATTTGTATTGTCTTTTCATACAAGGCCTACTATGACTCAACTAACATGCTTTAATTTCGGTTCACATAATCCGAATCAAGATGTGTGGAATTCTAAGGTTGAATGAGATGAGCAAGCAAGTTGTTGTAAAGCTATAAGAAAGAATTAGTCCCATCTAGGACCTAGGAGTATGCTAAAAGGACAATGAGTGAATGCTCTATAAATGAGTTTTAAAGAATGCACATTTTGCATTAATTTATGAAAGAAATTCCAATTAGGTTATTTACCTCAATAGGATCTTGTGTTTATGTTTCCTTTGTAGAAATAATGATGATTAACTAAAGTTTAGTTACATCTATGTTAGACTTTTAAGCAAGAGATTTGACAAGAGGAAGATGTTAAATCTATGCCAAAAGGTGGATCTTACCTAACCCGAAAGATGAATAATAAGGACAAAAGGTCCATACGATCCTGAGGTGCCAAATTTGGCAAGGATTCATTTTTTCCATAATTGGGAGATGGTATTGAAATAAGGTTATTAAGAGAAACATATATAAGTTATAAGGGTTCTCTGGTGTGAGTTTTCAAAAATTACAATCCAAGTCTTGCTATCAAGTTGGAGTTACTTATGAGTTTTCCGAGTGGAAATTCATAGTCGTCAATCCTACTTATAGTGTGTAAGTATTTAGAGTATAATTTGGACCATTAAAGCTAAATAACACAAACATTAGAATAAAAAAAAAATAAAAGGGTAGTACACGGGAAAATATCTATGGTCATTTGATTGATATTTCTGTGATCTAGATAAATCATAATCTCGATTTCATGTTCATATTCCAAATTTGTAATTGGATTGAATAATAAGATTGATTATCGTTTGAATAATAATCATCGTCATATTCAAAATCCCCTTACGATCACCTATTAAAAGAAAGCACAAAAATGGTTTGTGGAATATGTTTAATTCTTCTTAATTCTAACCTTAGATGGTCAAAGGTTCTCATTATTGAAGAAGAAATATAGCTTATTGTGATAAAGTATGAGAGAAGTTTTGAAGGGAAGAAATAGGTTTGAGTTTTGTGCGTTGTGTGGAGAAGTAGAGGTGTGGAGGTGAGGGCATGGGTGTAAAGTGATGTTGTGGGGGTTGGGTGGGATGTGTGAAAGTGGGTGTGAGAATTGTGATCGGGGTGGTTTTGTGTGCGTGGGAGGTAGTGAGTGTGAGGGATGGGCTTTTGAATTGTTTGAGCAAAGTTACATATGTTGTGCGTTTGCTCATGTTTGGCTTTTCGAAATGACGACTTTACTAATTGCATTGCAAGATAAATTACTTGAATATTTTGGACAAGACATTCAAGTCGTCAATCCTACTTCATTGTGTATTTTATGCATATATTCCAAATATTTGGAACACAACTATAGGACAAGTAGACTTAATATGACACCATCTACACAATTGGTGAGTTTCAGATCCGATGCATATTCTTATCGTCTTTGAAGAGGATGTCATTATTTTCATATCAATCAAGTGTGATTGAGTATGTAAGTTTAAGATAATATCTCTTGTTATATTTTAATATAATCTTAAAGCTAGACAAATAAAAATACAATTTCTTGTCCATACTCGAAAACTTGTCAATTAGATTCAATAATAATATCAATCATAGTTTGAATAATGAGTTGATATATACTTGAAATCTTTCTTGACCCTCACAAACACTCTTTTTAAAAGAAAACAAATAAATATTTTCATAGTGTGTTCCATTAATCCTAAGACTAGTTGTAAGTGTGAGGTTGATGAATAATGACAAGTTAATTTCTTACTTCTGGAATGTCATAATATTTTGCTTAAGTGCGAAAACAAATTGTTTGTAAGCAAAGTATGCATAGTTTTTTGGACATTTTTATATAGTGTATTGATATTGATTTTTCTAACATTTTAATACAACGCACGCATCTTATTGTATAAATACTATATATTATAAAAAGAAATAATTAGTGTGTGTGAGTGTGTTTAGAACAATGCAAGCACAATTCAAAGTTTAACAAAAAAAAATTCTTTTACTTAAATACAATGTAATTAATATGAAATTTTCTTCTTTTGAGAAGATAACCAACCCAAGGTCAAACAAAGCAAGACGACGAAAAGATTTAGACATCTTGTTGGAAGAGAGTTAATGAGTTGGAAATATTTTAGTGACAGATTTTAACATATGATGTTAGGATATTATTTTTTCACACACTTAACAAACTATTTAACTCTTGTTTCTAAATGGGTTACTACACTCAAAATAATCTACAAGATGTTTATGTAACAACATGTAATATAGTGATCTATGCCTATATGCAATGCACAAATAATTTTGCAACTTAACGCAAGAAATCTAGCGTAATTCCTATTAGGCATAATCCGAAAACTGTAACATACAAATAGCATACATGGCACATGTGTTTAGATATATAATTAGCTCAAATACAATAGTAAAGATTACTTATTAATATCTATTAACCAAGTTGAAACAAAAGTTAAACACACATAATCATCTAGCATACATATAAGGATATTCGTCGTCGTTTTATGTATTAGATATAACGATGTTATAACAATATCTTGATTTATTTGAAAACAAAAGTATGTTTCCTCCCCATTTTAAAAATTAATCAAGATCAATGTTTTCAAGGATAAGTTGACTAGGAATGCTCGACTTGAAAGAAAAGGTAAACTACAAGTTTTACGTCAAACCGAAACATATAGTTTTGATCACTATGTAGTATTTTGCATTTCTGACTGACTTACGTTTAGATTAAAGACTTGGAAGTATTTTTAAATGAATCTAGACTCAATTATCTTCGAAATGACGGGTGGCACGACTTCTACGGACTTACGGTTGATTTTATATGATTTTTCGAAGTTTGCCAAAAACTGACGAAACAGACAGGTGGCCCCCATAAAGGTGACGGCCCCCAGATATATTTGGGGGCCGCCCGAACATTAATGAGACCGCCACCAGTGACCCCAAAACAAGTTTTTTGTTCCAAATCATTTTATAACTTAATTGTAGAACATAGGACTTTAAAAAGTTGTTCCAGCACATAAATTTCGTGTTTTAGACATCATTTCTACTCTTATGACTTAGACAAACATAAGTTGACACTTTCAAGTTCTTTTGAGAAAATTTTCCTTCAAGCTAGTATATGAAGTATATTTAATAACAAAACTAGTACGAATCAAACAACAAAACACTTTCCATATTTAGTCCCCATTTATGGGTAATTTGATACATGGATCGTACTCTATTTTAAAAACCATTTGTTTTGAAAATTAGAGTGACGTGGCTTTGATACCAATTATTGGAAACCGCGAGGGGGGGGGGGGGGTGAATACGTTTCCTTTTAAAAACTTTAAATTTTTTGAATCAATTATTAAATCACTAACTGTCGGCGGTCCCCTAAATATATGGGGGCCACCTAGTACATCAGGGGGCCGCCCTATTTAAAGGGACCGCCTCCAGAAGAGGTTTTCGGACTAGATCATTTGTATCAAATCACCAATCAAGTTTGACGCATATGAGAAAGTTTTTGATATGGATTTACAATAACTTATGCAGGATTCTACCAATATATCCGCACTCACCATGTTTTTCTACAAGAGCTACACAACCAAGACTAACACAACATAGACAACATTCACAACAATTATAATCACAAAGCAAGTAGTAATAGTAAGCGATAAATGAAAAAGAACATAAGTAAAGAGAAAGATAAAAGAAAATGCAAACCAACACGATGATTTATAGTGGTTCGGTCATGAAGCTCCTCATTTCGCCTACTCCACCCTCGATTATCCAGACCGAGAGTTTACATCACTAAACAACAAGGTGGATAAGGTGGGTTCACCCTTTCGGCGGAGAAAACCTTATACCAAAGCTTACATTATTTTCCGACACTAAGCTAGACGTCGAGTTCTTCTTCGGGTACAACCAAACCCTTTATGTTTTATGGCCCAACATAACAAACCTTGTGTTTTATGGCCTAAACAATAAAACTAGCTTCTCTTATATTATTTTCCGTACACTAAGCTAATGTCAAGTCCTAATCTAACTAGAACTAATCTATCACCACACTAATGTATTTTAAGGCCCAAAATACTAACCAACCCACAATAAACCCATCCAAATATATACATCATTTGGATCTACAACACTACTAAAAAATGAAGACATGGACTCGATACTATATGTAAAACAAATGTTACAAATTGGTACTAACTAAACTACAAAACTTGAATCTTGAAGATGACCGAAAGTTCTTCACTTCCCTGCCCTTGAAGGAAGAATAGAAAAGAGTAAAAGATGGATCACATTAAACAAGAATAAACAAGTTAAATGATCAAGTTAGAGAAGATTTAATGAGATCTAGAGAGAGAAAGAACTAAGAGAAATTCATGCAAAAGGGTTATAAAAATAGTTGGAGGTGACCCACTATTTATAAGAGCTGAAAAACAGCTTGTCAGGAAATGGCGCCACTAGATATAATTTAGGGTGACGCCCGTTGCTATTAAGGACCCGCCCCTACAGACGCTCCTGTTTTTGTCTTTTTAGTAGTGACAAACTGTCTGGTAAAAAGTGTAACATGTATGGGGGCAAAAAACCAGATTTTGAATTTTTGAAATAATTCCAACATAAAACATTTCCTTATAATCTAAAAAATTTGTCTAATTAAGTTTTGAAAATGTTATTTTTTGGTTACATGATAAAAAATGTACAGTTTAAGACTAAAACTTATTTCTTTGATCATTCAAAAGTTTAATGCTTGTTTGTACATACCTTATAAGATTACGTCAGGTGTAAACCAATGTACGACTTGAATGCATACTTTGAGACGTCTAAGAGAGTAGAAGCCTGTAATGGATTGATGATTTGTGATTAACGAGTACTGCACACTTTACGTTACGTACATACAAGTCAATGTTTTGTCATTACTAAAACATAAAGAGATCGATATATAAATATCGTAATATTTGCACTAACAAAAACCTCAGATGTGACCGCACCATTTGGTAAGTAACTTCTTCATTACCATTGTAAATGGTAATCATCCCATCAAACGCGTCTTCTCCTTTAATCACTAACCTTCTCTCAAAACGTTCGCAACAAAAATAACATCTGCCCATATCCCTTCATCAACGATAAGCATCCCATATCTTTCTAAAACTTCAAAATCTGTTAAGATAAGAAAAAATTCCAACAAAGAAGGTATGTTTCACAATTAAGGCTTCCAACAACATTTTTCCCTGTATTCCCAATTTGTCTTTCCTTATATAAATTATAAAACTTCTTCGACAATCACATTTACATAAAAGATTAGGGGAAAAATTAGCGTGTGAAAAATTCAAAAACCTATCATGCAAGAAAATTCAATTGTTGGCACAATCAATCGGATCTTCTTATCATGGCGTAATCCCTGATGATAGTCCAGAAAATTTAGCATAACATTCTAACATCTATTCCTACTCTAAATACCTCACTACCTCACCTTCCTAATGGTGGGCATCAAATCATCAACTTGATCTCTCTTAAGCTCTAATGGTACATTAAGATCATTCAATTCAATGTAATCTCCGTATAAAGGGTCTAATGATCTATTTAACACCAAAGTCTCCCATTAGCCTAGCTTCTAGATCAAGTTTAATTCTTTCTCTTAAGCTTAACATGTAGACCCTCTTAATCAAACTACTAGCAGGTTTAACACTTTTGAAAATAATTTTCTCATCCCCAACCCTCAAAGTAATCTTCCTTTTAAATACATCAATCTTAGCGTAGGCGATAGACAAAAATGGTCTTCCGAGGATCAAGGGCACTTTGACATCCTGAGGCATATCAAGAATTATAAAGTCTACGGGGAAAAAAATTTACCAATACCTACTAGCACGTTTTCAGTAATTTCTTTTGGATATTTCATGCTCCTATCTGCTAATTCAACTGTCAACTTAGTGTGAGCTAATTTGCCTAAACCTAAGTTAAGGTAGGTCGAGAGAGGCATAACACTTACGCTAGCTCCTAAGTTAGCAAGGGCATTATCAAAGCAAACATTATTAATATAGCAAGGTAAAGTGAAACTCCCTGGGTCTTTCTCCTTTTGGGGTATGGAATTATCGATATATGAAGCTCCATATGAGTAAGCTTCCGAGAATTGTGGTCCATACGTTCCCTTCTTTTCCTCACAGTAGTAATCATTCAAACTACTTGGAAACGGGATTGTCGTCTGTCTTGACTCAAACATGAATCTTCTGTTCTGTGGAGTGGATACGGTATATTGGGATGATCCAATACGGCGTATCGAGTTTAAATCAGCTTTAGCGCTGGTCGAAATTGATTTGACATGATCCCTCGGGTTGGCTTCAGTAGAGCTAGGTAGGCTTCCAAATCCTCTTTCCTATAGTACCTTATTTATTTGCCGATTTGAATCTCCAGAGTTTTAATCGAAGCTCCTTGGTTTCGTATGGCAGCATCTGTCGAAGCTCGGATTTCCTTAATCGTGTTGGAGTTTTCTTAATGTCTCTTTGTTGATTCACTCATAAACTTGCTCAGGGTTTCTTCCATAGATTGCCTTCGTTCTTGGTACGAAGGGTTTGCATTGTTCCTCTGGTAGAATCCTGAAGCTGCTGCTCTATATCCCCCTCCTTGGTAAGATCCACCAAATTGAGTGTAGTAAGCTTCCTCAAGGGTTTTTCCTTCTTCTTTTAGTGGGCAATATTTGGTGTAGTGGAGACCTTTACATTGTTCACATCCTACTTAAGCAGCATAAACCTTTTCATTTACCTTCTTGATTTCTCTTTCAAGATTATTAAGTTATGCTTGTATGGCTACCAATTCGTCAGAAGTTTTAGTACTTATTGTCCTAGATGTTCCATTGTGCCATTTTTGAGAATATTCAGCCATTTCTTGGATGGCAACTTTTGCATCGGCAGCAGTCTTAGACGGTATTGCACCTTTTGAATCAAGAATCTATCTAGTTTGGACATCCAATTCGTTATAAAACAAGATTACCTCTTGCATCTCCATTAAATAGTGTTGAGGACACTTCATCAAGATCTCTTTAAATTGCTCTGATGAGGTGTCATTTTATACGCTTTTTCGGGGTCTTTTAACCCCCTAAATCGTGCATTTATGCCCAAAATAGGTACTTAATCGTTCCTTTTCAGAAAAAGGAATTTTATTAGGTGCTCTATTGCTTAGAAAGTTGCTTGATTTACCTTTATTTTCATCGCAACTCTACCAGGTGGTGTCAATATTGATTCACAAAACTTAGAGCATAATATCTACACAGTTTTAGATCGATACCAGTTGATGTTCGTTCTTAGCCAAATGGACTTTACGGCTCATAGTTAATGATATGGGGAAGTACTCGGAAGCATTATGTTGATTCCTCATGGAAGATTAGGTAACATGGAACTAGTAAGTAAACAATTTTGAGAACTTTCTTAATGTGTTCATTTGCATCCTCATTATCCAAACCACTAAATGTGTTTTCTCGAAGCTCCTTAAGAAATTGGTCTTTCAGTCAAAATGATTGATTTGTTTATCTAATTTTAGGCCGTACAACTCTCCATCCAATAGACCACGTGAACTTGCTCATGTATTGCTCTATGGATTTCTTGCCATTGCCTTCTGCTTCTCTTCCTCCCGAAGTTATTATCTTTGGTACAAAAAGTAAATTGAAATCAGGTGATCTCAATTCGTCAAGACTTAGAGTCTTGAAGTGTCTCCTTGATGATCGAAATTCTCGTTCAGGTTCCTTGTAAGGTGTAAATAGTTTTGTGGTATATCCTATATCATAACACGGGGTCGATTCTTGGATTTGGCTAGTTTCTAGAGAGAGAAACACTTGAGAGAGAATATCTAGAGAGAGAAAGTGTTTTTCTATGAAAAGTAAATTATGACTAGCTTGCCTCTTCCAAAGTTGGAAGAGGCTATATATAGTACTTACAATATACCGGGTATTCGTACCCGACTTAAAACCGAAAAATGTACTATTAACTATTAAACTACGAGCTATAATAAACAGTAAAATACACGGGGTGACCGAGTCTTTTTCTAATATCTAACAATCTCCCCCTAAGGGAGGTCACCCCTGACAATACCAAACTTTAATCACTTTAGTCTTTAGCTCGTAGACATTTGATATCTTAAACATTTGGGATAGTAATCTTTTGATTCATCTTACGCTTGTCTTTGACTGAGATCTTGAGCTTTCTTGAGAAATCATCGCCCAAACATATCTTTCATCCAGTCATTGATAGGATAGCCATCTTGTGCACTTGTGAAGAAATACATGACATCAGAGTTTGCGGAAGCTTTGACACCTTTATGAGGTCTTTCATAACATCATAACAAGTGTAGGTGTCGTGACTTGGCATTCGTTATATACTTGACATCTCAGGAACAATGTAATTTCCATCACCAATCCATCTTAAGTTATCCTTAATGAACATTTAGTAATAAAGAGAAAATTGATTTGAAAAGACAGACTAAGTGTTTCTTATGAAAGAATTTTATAACACTTCGAGAGTTTTGATTGTTTTGTCAATGATCCAATAACCGTCAATTCTTATACTGGATACAATATTGATTCACACAGAATCGCCCATCGTTCTTACCAGATTGTACACAAGAATTGATTCTATAGAATCGCACAATTCACCTACCTAGAGCTTGTTTGATGTTGGCTCAAGCATGATATCCATCTTCATTGTGAAAACCATCGTTTCACTAGATGTTCAGGCAATATCACCAATGATAATGCTTAAGGACTCATAGGATAGACTTGTTTTTCCACAGTGTGTGAAGACAAGAGAATTGGGATTATGTGTCCTAATGAGATTAATACGATCCTCTTGGCTCTAGACCTCATAGTGCGTTTTGTTTTATGTAATGCGGAGGCTGAGCAGACTGCCACCTGTTCAATATCCAACTAACTCGGAGTGAGTAAGTCAATAGATTATGTGTTAAGTCTCCATGAGAAATGAAACAGAAATCTTTTGAAAGTTCTGAGTGTCCTAGGGAGGTTGTTCATTGTATCACTGTCCATGGATGTCCCGATCTCAATGTCAGCAATCATCTTAGTGATTCTGGCAGCCCCCCCCCCCTCCACCCCCATATGAATTAACCCGGTTTCTGCCTAAGTGAATGAATGGGCTTCTTTCTACACCTTATCTTTACACTTCTTTTTAATTCTTCAACCCTTCATGCTTTACCGAGACTCAGACAATAACCTGTTGGAGTTTATAACCAGAGCTAGCTCCATCACAGTCCTGCACTTTTCCCTTATTTCTCACTTTTATCCTTTTTCATGCCATACCTAAGGACTTCTACACTAACCAGTGGATTATCCCAGGGTATATCCCTCTCGGTTATGGGCTGGATCATTGGAATAGTACCTAACCTTACCAACCTTATCACTCCAAATAAGTAAAATTGCATGGTCAACTTTTGGTAGCAGTTCACCTTTCCATAAACCAATTGAAAATTCAATTAAGGTACTTATGATATTAATATCAAAGCGTTTATACCTAGATTAGTTTGACATTTTTTCAGAAACGCTCCCCCTCAAATGTGTCTTCGTTATTCGAATTTGTTTAGCACGATTGGGCGAGTAATATGAGTCCTAATAATCACTGTTTCTTTTATTAACACATAATTTAATCACATTTTCTCCCCTTATCAAAAATTTTTAAACCCTTTGACATTTGATATCAATTGATTAAATATGTATAAAATTTGGGAGAAAAGTTGGCCTTAATCGCAAGATGTGTAAGAGACATATAATTGCTCCCCCTCAATCGTTAGTAAGTATAAATTACTCCTACACTTAACCACAAGAGAATTAACTAGCTACTAATGTACAAGGTATATTATTCACAATAAGAAATAAGATTAGACCTTTTTTGAATATAATGACGATGTCGTCACGTTAGTCTGTTGATCAGACCTGTAGTCAATATCTCTTATCTTTCCTCCAACAAAGCGTTTTTAGACTTCGATAGATCCTTCTGATCTGTATTTCCTTTTTCTCGATTTGCTGTGATGAAGTCTTTGCTTCATTCTCTTGTCATCCTCAGACCACTTCCTAGTCTCCATGCCCATATATTGTACCATTACAGATGAAAGTCTTTCACCATTGGTCACTTTTCCATGACTCTTGTCAACGTCCCAACACTAAACTGTGATGCTCATTTCACCTCATCCAGCTTTCTTTGATCATTCTTGTCCTCCTGTAGACATCTGCTCTTGGCCTAGAGAACGATCTTATAGTCTTCTTGAAGTAATAGTTGGCTGCATCCCAATTAGGATGTTCACGGATGATCTTAATTGATAACTTTTAATCCCGAGCTGTTAGTCTCCCACACATTTCTGATCATAACAGGTTTCTATCCACATGTGTGACTGCCTTGAAGACTAATCTTGTCTGACTTGGGCAATGGTTGAGCTTTTTCTTGAATATTGAAAAGGATACAGATCTTCAATTTGATTTGGATGAAGATTTTAGAAATCCTTTTCCGAGATCTTGTATTCGTGGTAATCAGCTCGGCGAGAGAATTATCTCTCTTATGTAGTTGTATCCATATTTTCAACAATCCTTTGACACTGATTACACTGAATTTCGCATCTGCGATCTGACTTGCTTCACGATCAGAGAACTTACTGTGTTTGTTGATATAGAATTCCTTCCCTCCTAGAACCACTAGTGAGTGAAGCCATAACCGCACTGAAGTGATTTTCGCGTTTCACTCTCAACCCACACGATTGGGAACTAGTTTTCAAGGCCAAAGTCTAGGTAACGATCGACTTTGAGCTGGATATGGATACACCAATTTTTTTCTCTTTCACCTGTCAGAAGATAATCCAGATCCTTATTGAAGAAGAATTGTGGTTGAATAGTTACCTAACCTGGTGGTCCTCCTAAGGGCAGTGGTTCATATAATTCCCATAATTTGATCACCTTTCAGGATTACTCAAATCAACTTTATTGCAGCAGCTATGGCATTCCATCCCATCTGATATTAAAGAAAGACACTGTTCTTGTGAAAGGCTTTAACAAGGTTGAAAGCTAGTCCTTCTAAATCAGCTTTGTAGAGCTTCTTCTTTCCTGTTCGTCTGCAGAACCATTTGATGAACGACCCAATCTCAGACTCTTCCTTGAATGCTTGTTTCCTCTGGAAGTTTTGTAAACGGTTGTGGCGAATGCATTTGCCCAAGTTATGTTCTGTTCTAGGTGAGATCATTAGGGGGATATGTCCATTCTGTTTAGGTGTAGCAGGTCTCTCGCTTCTGGAATCGTCTTTAAACCACTAGTGGTCGACACCTTGGGAATGTGAGCGTTTCATTGTCCTCCCATATCTAGTCATCCTTCCTGCCGCTTTGAAATGTCATCTGAAGATTGTTCAGAATGTTCTGATTTGGGATCAGATCTGTGCAACGAAGAGTCAACACCAGCCTCTCTTGTGTCAGTGATCTATCATCCAGTTGAGGTGAGAGTTAGATGTTGTTTGGAAGCAGATGCCTCAGACTCCCTTGGGTTTCTTGAACTTTGGTCATCATATTTCAGAGGAGAGTTTTATGCTGACCCAGAATCGCAGAATCAGATCTCCTTCTCTTTGTTGACCTACCTTGGTGTTGATCCGCTGAAGGGGCCTTTCATCATCATCACTATCATGCTTTCTCTTTGGTCTATAACCTTGTGTCTGCAAACTTCCATATCTGGCATCTTCATCTGTTGATCAAAGCTTCCATAAGACAATGGTATAGACGCTATTTGGCAGTATTACTGATTGCAGACGTTGATCTTATTCAGTGTCTGAAGAGAGCACTCTTTTAGATCAAATTCTTCAGATCAACTTATCCAGTTGACCTTATGGAGAAAGTTGAATCTTGTTTCTCCTCACCTTTTGTTCCTTTTTTGCATTGATAAGTCTCCTTCGACCTCTGTTTCAGATTCGTGATTCTTGACAATAACCCCGACTCTTGGCCAGGCAACACATAAGTATTTCATGATTAAATCTGCAGTGAGTCATTCAAGACCTGTAAGTAGACATCATCAAGTTTTGTTCCTAGATAATTATCAACACCTAGGAACTTGGATCTTAATTGAAGCCAAAACACCCAGCAAGTGATCATCTTCTCACTTCAGACATCTCTTGTTCAATCTTGCCACTCTAGCTAAGTGCGATTGATGTAGTGATTTTAGGGAGGATTGTGGTGATGGGTTGTAGCTTCCGTGTTTGATTGGTGAGAGTAACCAGTATTGTCGGCTTTGAAATTAACATCTGTCTGAAGGGAGCATCACTGAAGGAGTTGACGTAACTGTCAGATGACTAGGATCAGGTATGTGGAATCAGACCTCCTCTCCTAGCTTTAGATATCTCCCCTGATCATCTTCGGTTTGGTTTGTCATGAAGATATTGATCCCCCAAAGTTAAAAGTGTCTCGAGATTTTTCAAGGAGACATAGAACCAGTAATGAATTTCTGGTTTATCATCGATGACACGTTCATCTGTTATTAGCTTCAGTTTTCATGAACCTTTTGGGTAGTTTGTGGCGAGGGAAAAAAATTCATCATCCATGTGCTCAGGGTTTGGTCCAGCAAGAGACACATGTAAGTTTCCAGAGTCTGATCCAGTCTGGTCCTCGTTCATGGGCTCAGGGTCTGGTCCAGCCAGAGCCTCATGTGCTTTCTCAGGGTCTGATACTGGAATGCTTACTCCTGATGTTACGGTAGACGAGTCTACTTCACCTTGATCTTGGTCACCTTTAGGAGCAGCGGCTTCTGTTTCACTTTCAGTTCTTTCTGAATCAGACGTTGATGAAGATTCATGGATCACTTTCTCTGATGTGTCATCATCGGGTTGAGAAGAGGGACCAGTTGTCAAATCAGGAGGAGTTTGATCACGCCTAGCCAGGATAAACTGATCAGTAGTTCTTTTCTTCTTTGACATATCGATCAGGGAATGAGCTACTTGTTCTTCAGATACAACGGCCTTTCCCTTTCCCACTACTTCATGCATTTCGGGAGTTGTTTCTGACACTGGATCCCTGATCGTTACTCCTCCAACTGGTGCCCGACCTTGTGGCAGAAAGGTCGGATCCAAGCTAAGCTTGATAGCTCGTTCCAGGTCAGCATCATTACCTTCTTCTTCTCCCTTTTCTTGATGAGATTCCAAACTCAACTTCTTGGCCAGATCGAGATCAGGGTCATCATCTTGTTGAGCTTCATCTTCTTCGTCAACAAGTTGGAAAGTAGGCTTTCCCTTTCTAATTTTCTGTGGAAGCTTACGCTTGGAAGGTTTCTTTGACGGAGAAGGAGCTGGCTTGGTTTGTTTGACTGGTGTGGTGGTTGTGGGCTTTTTGGGTGTAGCACGCTTTGTTGCAGGTTGCACGCTTGCACTTCCTTGAGGGGTTTTCTTTGTATTCTCAGCAACCATCTACAGATACTTGGGATAATACGAGGATTGTTGAATGGCTTCAGTTATCAGGGGATTGGGAATTTGCTCTTTGTTTCCTAGCCTTATTAACCAATAGGGACTAAGTTGGCCAATTGCCTAATCTTAGAAAAGCCTTAGAAATACTTAAAACAAAAATTAAAAGAAGAAGGAAACCTAAGGGACTAAAACTGCCAAGTAAGTAACTTAGGAGTATAAAACGAGCGGCGGGTTGCCATTTGGTCAAACCTTCAAAAACAGTCAAAGAAAGAAAAACACACACACACACTCACGCAACCCGCCGCCAAGAACGATTTCTCAAATCGCCAATTTTCAGTGTTTTTCCCGAATTCACACAAACATGTAAAGCTCTGATACCAATTGTAGGTTCCCGAATTCACACAAACATGTATAGATCTAAAGATATCTAGAGAGAGAAAGTTAGAGAGAGAGAATAGTTGAGAGAGAAATAAGAAAAACACACTCAAGAGTGTGTGTAAAATGAGTAAATGCTTTTTACACCCTAATCATTACAACAATAGATAACTTTGGACCTTTGAGTTAAAATTAATTAACTCCCCTTCAAATATTAACCCATTAGAATACAACCGCCATCTTATAATTACACTTTCATAGCCTCCAACAGTCTTTTTAGAACCCCGTAGATTTTTCACATTCACTCTCCTCCTCAAACAACGACCCGGTTTATTTTGAAAGAGCAGTTGTCGATGTTTAAGATGAAAAGATCAGGCGAACAGCTCTACCATGACCATTGTTTGACTATACTCCCATAAAGCATGGATATAAAGTAATCCATGCCCATACATCAAACCGGGTTGCAATTTGTAGTAATTGCAAGCCTTTAAGTAATTCCAAATGACTTAAAATATTTCCTAAGTATTTTACTATTATTATTATTAATTAATTTTAAGCCTCCTTCTTCTCTATATATTTTATTTTATTTTATTTTATTTATTATTTTAAATTTTTTTTTTTTTTGGAGTTAGACCTATGCACAAAGGATATACAAAGATATTTTGTTTACTCATCCTCTCCTTCTTGTAGACGTCTGAGAGTTTCAGGGGTTAAACTCTTCATGCCTAGGCGTGGAAGAAGAAATTCAAACCGTTCTTTTGGTAATGCTTTGGTGAGAATATCTGCAAGTTGATAATTCGTTTCCACGAAGTAGAGTTCAACCACTCTATTTTCCACTTTTTTAACGAACCTATTCTAGTTGGTGGCGACTTGTGTACTTTCGCAAGCTTATGATAGGCATACATACGATGCTGTGCAATTTGAGTGATCACGCCAAAATTAAAACACTTAGTTTGTAATGAGAGTTGAGTGTTTTTGATCCCCTTATTCGGCGGTGTCTCGGCTTTAGATATTTTCACTAGCAAAGTAGTTTATAAAATTCATTTTCTCCAATTTAAATTGGAACCATCTTTTTATGAAATAGTTCTTAAACGGTCCTACCTAAAGCAAGTAGAAATCAAATAGGGAGATATTTGATAACGTTCATTAATATATTTTTGGCAATTGTCAGCCCACTATCTGACACTCTATGAGCTGGTAAACTTTTAGAAGCCATTTTTAACATTTAATCTCATTAAATTTGAATGCTATCTTTTTTCTTATTGAATTTTAACTCTTCCTAAGCTCTCTAATTGTTATTTCCCTACATAAATGTCCCCCTTTTAAGCCATTAATGTTTTCTACATAAACAACTCAATTCTTTTTATAAATGCAAGTTTTTTCTCCACTAATTCTAAACCAGTTTTATAATAACCTAAAACCATGTAAACTAGATTTCTCTAAACCTCTTAATTGTTGATCAATTTGAGATTTAGAGTAATTTAATAGTTTCCAAGAAGATTTTTGAACAATTTGAATCATAAGATACCATCTTAGGGTCAGAACTTGAAGATGAGTAAGCCCATGAGTACAATAATAAGGCCCTTCCTCTGCCTGACACACTCTAGTCATATCCGCCAAGACCATACATGACATCCCAAAGCTGAGAAAGTAGATGTCCTCCACAGGCATCACTCCTTCTTGAGCTTTCTTTGTTCTTGTTGTCTTGATTTCTTGAGCTCTGCACTCCCTAGGCAAATGTCTCTTTTGGTTGCAGTATGTATGCACTCCACTGTTGAGCCTTATCAAAAACCAATAGTCTCATTGCCATAACAGTAACTTTCTTCTATGTATTCTTCAAAACCGTTTTTGCCCTCTATTCAACATGGCCTTGCCATCTCACATCCATCATTTCCATGTCATCTGGATGAATTTGTTATGCAAATCCTCATCAATTGAGGACCTATTCGGTGGACTAGCAAAGAATGACAAATCACAGTGGTATTGCGTTTGTAAGCACTAGTCAAATTTATATAGTATAGTATAAATCCCGTGAAAATTCTTTCCAAATTACTTCTCAAACAAGAGAAATTAAAAGGATAAAATCTCACTTAAGAAACACAATATGTATATTTTTTAACCGGGAAATATTTCTTCTCGGGTCGTATCCCAACGAAGTCGTGAATTGAGATTTGGGAATAATTCGGATTCAAGTCAAGAATGGATAAAGGGTTTTTGAATTTTGAATTACACTACTAATATAATAGCACAATTAAGCTATAGAAACAATTAAAGAATTAAAAACGTTTAACTAATACGAAAAATTAACAAACGTGAATTAAAAACGTGAGCTAGAAACGAGAATGTTGAAATCTAAAGCACTATTCTATTAACGAAGTTTATACCTAAAAATCAAACAAATTTAAAAAAAGAAAATTTTAGGAACATATGAATTAGAAATTTTAACAATTTTTTGGAATGTTTTTTATGCATTTTTAAAGAAAAAGGAATTACTAAAAAAAAAACTTTTCTAAAAAATTAACATCAAAATTTCTATTTTTATTTTTTCAAAATACTATAATGAAAAATAAATTATTAACAAAATGAATTAAATTTTTCAACTATTTTTATATTTTCACTAGGAAATTTTTTAAGAAAAAGAAATTACGTAAAAACATCTATTTAAATTTCTAAAAATACAAATTAAATTGACAAAATAAAGAAAAATGGTTTATGAAACTACTAACAAAGGTAGAAATTAATGGAACAAAAATGCCCAATTAATACTAACCACATTAAACCCAATTTTACTTATTACATATCAACCCTAATTTTTAAACTTAAATTTTGAAATATAAACACTATTTAGTTATACTAAAAAGACATGGGGTATAAAATGTAAGTGTATAAAGAGTAAGGGTAAGGGGGTAACTAGCTAAATTTTACACTATAATGAAAACGGGTAACCCCTAACTATTGCAAAAGTACAAAACAGACCCTACGATTTGCTTATTATTGGCTTATTTAAAAAATGAGAATAAGCAAAAACTTAAAACTACAAAGTTACTCTTGAGCTTATACACAACAACTTTAATAAAAGCACAATGAACTTTTATCAACTGAATAAGCTAAAATTTAAGCTTCTAAATCTGTGTAACAGAAACTAAGGATTTGCTTTGAAAATCTAATTTTTCTAAACTCTAGCTTATTTCTAGCTTAATTCTTAATGAAACTTAAATCCAAAAGAAGCTAAATGAAGCTTAAGATGTGTACTAGGGATTTCTAAAAAGAAATAAGCTAAGAGTTAACAAGTTTAAGGAGAAATTTGCTATTAAAAAGTGCAAGGTTCAGCTTATTAACTGAATTTAAGCTATTCTTAATAAGCGAATATAGCGTAATACTAATTCCTAAAACTGAATTTTTGGAAATAGCTAACCTATTGAACTTTTTAATAAACCTAGAAAAAAAGGTTTTTGAAATTGAACAACTAAAAAGAGCAGCTAAAGAAAATAAGCTAGTGATCTAAACTGTTGCTAATACCACTTTTTGCAGGATCAATTAAGCTAATCTAAAGCTTAGAAATGAAAATTAAGAGATGAAATATGTAAAACTAATAGAATACTTCTAAATGGCTTATCACTAACTTCTAACTCCTAATTAACAAATGATAAAAAACAACTAGAAAAGTGAATAGCAACAACAGTATTAACTGAATTAATACTATTGTTGCTGATATACTTGGTAAATTTCTAAGTTCAGGCTAAATTTCTAAAGTGAGAACTTATAAACTAACTACCTATATGCTACTAAACCTACTTTAACCACAGTGTAAACGAGAAAAGCTAAGAAATCTCTTAAAGCTAAAAACCACTATCAACTCTCTAAAGTGCCCTGGGTGAGACCAAGACTTTTTAAGGCTCTAAATCTGAAAATCTTAACTAAAAAAAAAATATAAACGAAAAAAAAAAAAAAAAAAAAACAAAAAAAAAACCTACTACACAAAAAATAAAAAACAAAAAAAAAAACTAAAAAAAACTAAAATAAAAAACAAAAAAAAAACAAAAAAATAAACACAAAAAAATCAGAACAAAAAAAGAAAAACAAAAAAACAAAAAAAAAATAAAAAAAAAAAAAAACTAAAAAAAAAAAATAAAAAAAACTACAAAAAAAAAAAATCTATCAAACAACCTCAAAAAAAAAATTCGTAAAAAAAAATAGAAGAAAAAGAAATAAAAAACAAAAAAAATAATCCTTAAAAACAAAACAAAAAACAAAACTAAAACTAAAAACAACTATAAACTAAAAAAAAAAAAAATCTAAAAAGAATACCTAAAAAAAAAACAAAAAAAACAAAACAAACAAATCAATCTAATTCTATCTAAAAAAAAAAATAAAAAAATCTACATCTACAAAAAAAAACAAAAAAATACAAAAAAATCAAAAAAAAACTAAAAAAACACAAACAGTAAATCTACACACTAAAAAAAAAAAAAGCTACAACAAAGAAATAAAACAATAAAAAAAAAAAAACAAAAACCTAAAAAAAAAATAAAAAAAAAAAACAAAAAAAAAACAAAAAAAAAAAACAAAAAAAAACTAAAAAAAAAACAAAATCTAAATCTCATACACAAAAAACAAAAATCTAAAACTAAAAACAAAAAAAAAAATCTAAACAAAAATAAAAAAAAAGACAAACTAAATCTAAAAAAAAAATCTAAAAAAAAAAACAACAAAAAAAAAAAATCTATCCTAATCCGAAAACAAAAAAAAAAAATCTAAAAAATAAAACTAAAAAAAACAACAAACAAAAAGAAAAAACTAACATAAAAGAAAATAAAAAAAACACTAAACTAAAATCTAAAACAAAAAAAACAAAAAAAAACAAAATCTAAAAACACATCTATAATCTAAATAAGCTAAAAAAAAAAAAAAAAAAAAAAGAAATCTATCTATCTAAAACAAAAATACCAAAATCTACAACTCTAACTAAAAAACAAAAAAAGATAAAGATATCTAAAAAAAAAACAAAAAAAACAAAAACAAAATCTAAAAACCAACACAAATATAAAAAAAAAAAAAAACCAACCACAAAAAAATCTAAAAAATAACAAACTAAAAAAAAAATAAACAAAAAAAACACAAACAAAAAAAAACTAAAACTAAACAAAAAATCCTAATCTAAAATAACCAAAAAAAAAAACTAAAAAAAAAAAAACTAGAACAAACAAAAAACAAAATAAAATTACACTAATCTAAACTAAAAAAAAAAAACAAAAAAACAAACAAAAAAAAAACTAAAAGTCTTAAAAAACTAAAAAAAAAAAAAAAAAAAAATAAAAACAAGAAAAAAACAAAAAAAAAAAAAAAAAAAAAAACCTCTAAATTCAAATAAAAAAAAAGTCGAAAAAAAAAAAAAAAAAACACTAAAAAAACATAAAAAAAATCTAAAGAATAAAAACAAAAAAATCTAAAAACAAAAAAAAAAATCTAAATCTAAAAAACATTCTTAAACAAAAATAACACTAGCAAAAAAAAAACCAAACTCTATTTTCCCTAAAAAAAAAATAAAAAAAAAAATCTAAACATACCGAAAAAATCTATCTAAAATCTACTAAAATCTATCTACTAAAACAACTTTAAAATTAAAAAAAACAATCTAAAAAAAAAAAATGCTAAAAAAAATCTAAAAAACTAAACAAAAAAA